>OZ024911.1:60275119-60325948 GCA_964017125.1 Flabesymbios commensalis
GGTTTTAAATTTTCACCCACTTAAATTAGTGGTGTTTCCGAGACACACAAATTCTAGTGGGCTGGAAGTAATCACAGTTGTTTAATTGAACACCAAACATGAGCAAATCTTCATGGTTAAATACCCGTTTCATTCACAATTTAAAGCATTGATCTAATCGGTAAATAAAGATAATATTAAAAACGATAATAATGTCAATAATGTTAGGGTTAAACGTTGGAGCAGGTGAGAAGATCTGACACAAGCTGAGTTGTGAAGGGGGTCACAGCTCGGAGAGGGTGAGCAGTACTCCAACAACTCCGGAACAGATGACACAAGTTGAGTTGGCCTATAGGCCTATTAATTGTGATAGGAAATAGTTTTGAATAGTTGTTTCCTACTTTATTCTGTTAATATTATCTAGTTTCTAAATAAATAATAATCACGAAATTACGTTACAAAGGTAATTCTTTTTTTTCTGTGCCCAAATATTTCAGGTAAATAATTCTTTGTTTGGAGTAGTTAATTAGTATAGATTGTGAGCTGAGATGTTCGATTTTAAAAGCAATTGCACAGCCAACGTATTTTTAACTTTCACAGATGGTAGCTAGAAGATCATCTATTCCATGTAAATACTTCCACCACGCGCACATAACTCCGTCACGATCTCCAATATAGGCCTCGTTACCAACTGCAATTTTAAATTTTCTTAACGGTCATATATAGTGAGCTTATGAAACAAATCTCATCTTCTCACAACCCTTTAATAAAAAAATAATTTATGTGACAGAATGACAATTCATACCATGACAAAAGGAATCGGGCTTTATGCCACTTTTGTGCACATACAGGCTAAATTGGGCCAGGAGAACCTCCTGAGGATGGTGAGATGACGCGGTCCCCAAGACACAGGGTTCGAAATTCAACCCCTAGAGGTCTGAGGCCATGCTACCTCTCTGTCACGGAGGCTCCCCCCAATACTTAGTTTTACGAGTGGATGGGGAAGAAATATTTTTGTTTTTTTTCAAACCGCCGAGACTTGGAAACGAACCCCGACCTCTAGCGTGAACGGCAGCGATGCTAACCACTACCCTAGCGCCCCTGTCTGTATATACCGCGACAGAATGAGTTCGTTACGGAATGACGAAATTATAGAAATGCTAATGCTACTATTAAATCGGTGACAATTTGAGATAACTAGCTGACCCATAGCAGGAAATGTGTCAATCTTTTCCGTTTATTGTAACCATTTTTATATAGGGACTAAACGTAGTGTTGCTCTGGACGATTTGTCTAAATATGTTTATTAAGAAAGTTTTATCTCTAAATCATATTTGATTTATCAGAATTATACATTTACAAGTGATTCAATTGTGAAAATGTATTTTTTGCTAAAGTCAGTGGAATTCAGATAGTTATTATAATACTTGCATTAATATTACAGAAGGCAGCAATAGGGATTCTATACATTCTTGCCATTAGGTTAGGCAGTCAAATACATAAAGATTATGTCAATGCAACATTCAACTTGGATTCTTGAAATGGCTGTTATGGGGTGTGTGAGCCAAGAAAGATGGAGTAAGTTGTTCAACTGGCTCAATTAACACCATGATTCATGGGTCATCTTACCTCAGTAGGTAAAATATATTATTACAGAATGTGGATCAACTAATCACACTCATGGCTCATCATACCCCAGTGGGCATAATATATTAGTATAGAATGTGATATAAAGTGAAAATCACATTATATAATAGGTCAATATAATAAAGACACATAATAATATTATAAATAGCCTATAATGCCTACTTTATCACTTGGGACTTGGAAGGTGTGTCAACTAATATGTGATGTACAGAAGTATTTATATTTTTATTTTTAAATTTGCTGGAAATAAAAGAACACGTTGGCATGTAGATTTGTCAATTGTAAATTTTTACCATAGGTGATCAACCTACCCCTTTGTGTGGTGGCACAAATTACCCCATACCGTATGGTGTAATTTGTGCCACACAATGAGGAATGATGCCTACAGGAAATCAATCCGTGTTATATTGAAGTATTCTGCCTACAGGTAATTAATCTGTGTTAGTTTGGGGAATGATGACTACAGAGAATCAATCTGTGCTCGATTGAAGTATGCTGCCTACAGGAAATCAATCTGTGTTGCATTGAGGAAATATGCCTACAAAGGATCAACCTGTGTTAGATTGAGGTATGATACCTACAGGGAATTCATCTGTATTAGATTAAGTATGATACCTAGGCTTACTGAGAATTCATCTGTATCAGATTGAAATATGATGCCTACAGGGGAATCCATCTGTATTTAGAGTTTGCTATGATGCCAACAGGGATTCAATCTGTGTTAGCTTGAGGAAAGATACCTACAGGAAATTATCTGTGTCAGATTGAAGTATGGTGCCTAGAGCAAATACATCTGTGTTAGATTGAAGTATTATGCCTACAAGGAATTAATTTGTGTTAGATTGAAGAATGATGCCTACAGGAAATCAATCTGTATTAGATTGAGGAATGATGCCTACATGGGATCCATCTGTGTCAGATTGAAGTAGGCCTATGATGCCTACAGAAAATCCATCTGTGTTAGATTGAGGAATGATGCCTACTGGGAATCAATCTGTGTTAGATTGAGGTATGATGGCTACAGGAAATCAATCTGCGTTAGATTGAGGAATGATGCCTACATGGGATCCATCTGTGTTAGATTGAGGAATGATGCCTACTGGGAATCAATCTGTGTTAGATTGAGGTATGATGGCTACAGGAAATCAATCTGTGTTAGATTGAGGAATAATGCCTACATGGGATCCATCTGTGTTAGATTGAGGAATGATGCCTACTTGGAATCAATCTGAGTTAGATTGAGGAATGATGCCTACTGGGAATCAATCTGTGTTAGATTGAGGAATGATGCCTACATGGGATCCATCTGTGTTAGATTGAGGAATGATGCCTACTGGGATCCATCTGTGTTAGATTGAGGAATGATGCCTACATGGGATCCATCTGTGTTAGATTGAGGAATGATGCCTACTGGGAATCAATCTGTGTTAGATTGAGGAATGATGCCTACATGCGATCCACCTGTGTTAGATTGAGGAATGATGCCTACTGGGATCCATCTGTGTTACATTGAGGAATGATGCCTACTGGGATCCATCTGTGTTAGATTGAGGAATGATGCCTACATGGGATCCATCTGTGTTAGATTGATGAATGATGCCTACTGGGAATCAATCTGTGTTAGATTGAGGAATGATGCCTACATGAAATCAATCTGCGTTACATTGAGGAATAATGCCTACTGGGAATCAATCTGTGTTAGATTGAGGAATGATGCCTACATGGGATCCATCTGTGTTAGATTGAGGAATGATGCCTACTGGGAATCAATCTATGTTAGATTGAGGAATGATGCCTACATGGGATCCATCTGTGTTAGATTGAGGAATGCTGCCTACTGGGGATCAATCTGTGTTAGATTGAGGAATGATGCCTACAGGGGATCCATCTGTGTTAGATTGAGGAATGACGCCTACTGGGAATCAATCTGTGTTAGATTGAGGAATGATGCCTACATGGGATCCATCTGTGTTAGATTGAGGAATGCTGCCTACTTGGGATCAATCTGTGTTAGATTGAGGAATGATGCCTACATGGGATCCATCTGTGTTAGATTGAAGAATGATGCCTACTGGGAATCAATCTGCGTTACATTGAGGAATGACGCCTACTGGGAATCAATCTGTGTTAGATTGAGGAATGATGCCTACATGGGATCCATCTGTGTTAGATTGAGGAATGATGCCTACTGGGAATCAATCATCTGTGTTAGATTGAGGTATGATGGCTACAGGAAATCAGTCTGCGTTACATTGAGGAATGATGCCTACTTGGGATCAATCTGCGTTAGATTGAGGAATGATGCCTACATGGGATCCATCTGTGTTAGATTGAGGAATGATGCCTAATGGGAATCAATCTGTGCTAGATTGAGGAATGATGCCTACTTGGAATCAATCTGTGTTAGATTGAGGAATGATGCCTACTGGGAATCAATCTGTGTTAGATTGAGGAATGATGCCTACTTGGAATCAATCTGTGTTAGATTGAGGAATGATGCCTACTGGGAATCAATCTGTGTTAGATTGAGGAATGATGCCTACTTGGAATCAATCTGTGTTAGATTGAGGAATGATGCCTACTATGAATCAATCTGTGTTAGATTGAGGAATGATGCCTACTTGGAATCAATCTGTGTTAGATTGAGGAATGATGCCTACATGGGATCCATCTGTGTTAGATTGAGGAATGATGCCTACTGGGATCCATCTGTGTTAGATTGAGGAATGATGCCTACTTGGAATCAATCTGTGTTAGATCGAGGAATGATGCCTACTGGGAATCAATCTGTGTTAGATTGAGGAATGATGCCTACATGGGATCCATCTGTGTTGGATTGATGAATGATGCCTACTGGGAATCAATCTGTGTTAGATTGAGGAATGATGCCTACTGGGATCCATCTGTGTTAGATTGAGGAATGTTGCCTACTGGGAATCAATCTGCGTTACATTGAGGAATGATGCCTACTTGGAATCAATCTGTGTTAGATTGAGGAATGATGCCTACTGGGAATCAATCTGTGTTAGATTGAAGAATGATGCCTACTTGAAATCAATCTGTGTTAGATTGAGGAATGATGCTCACTGGGAATCAATCTGTGTTAGATTGAGGAATGATGCCTACTTGGAATCAATCTGTGTTAGATTGAGAAATGATGCCTACTGGGAATCAATCTGTGTTAGATTGAGGAATGATGCCTACAGTGTAGGGGAATCAATCTGTGTTAGATTGAGGAATGATACATGGGAATCAATCTGCGTTACATTGAGGAATGATGCCTACAGGTGATCAATCCATCTGTGTTAGATTTGAGGAGTAGGCCTCATGCTACTCATGAAACAAAATGATAGACCTCTATGTTATCTTGGCAATGCCTTTTATTTCATTTTTAGTAGTAGTCATTTATATTATCGAAATACCCAGTTTTTTATTTTGGCAATGCCACTTAACATGATTATAGCTGTGTATGTCATACCATGTATATTATCATATGATTTTAACAAACTAACAATCTTGTATATACATGTACATACATCTCTTTCATTTCTATGACAAATAAGTCTGTAATGACTTTTTTTTTCTGTCAATAAAATATCTGTCTGTCTGTCTGTCTGCTACCTGCAGGGAATTAATATGCTAACTGTCGTGTCTACAGGGAATGAATCTGTGTTAAATTTAGGTATGATGCCTACATGCATGACAACAAGTGATCTATCTGTGTCACATTTTTAGTATGGTGCCTACAGGGAATCTAACGTTAGATATTATTTTGAATGATTGAGGTCCCATCTAACCATATTCTAAAGCGACTGCCTTGATATATATCGCAGACTGTGATTAGTTTACACATGCATAATATGTAAACCATAGTGCGGCTGAAACTATTAACCCCGGGCTATTAACTCTATGACCTCATTTCTTGTTGTAAAGTAGCTCGTAGTTAGTGCTCGGATTTGGTGCTCATAATACACCTGCTTACCCTACCCAGCAATCGCGCTACATTGACCCAAATGTTGGTCCACCGAGCACTGGGTGAATGACTCTTGTTTTTTTTGGATATATAGGACCTAGGCCATGACATATAATTAGGCATGCACGGTGCCATCATCTTAACGGTTATTCTGAAAGAACGATATAGCCTAGGCCCTATGTTAAATATGACCGCATATCACAGTCCCGGTGTAACCGCCCAGATTACCGCCCCCCCCCCCCCCGACCGGATACCCGGGTATAGTCTGGACTATACCCTAGGTAAGCCGTATAGTCTAGGAGCTCCCAGACTTAACCCCAGGGTATAGGCTACTCTGGGAGATCCCAGAGTAGGCCTATACCCCACAAGCCCCTGAGACTATACCCCACCAGATTCAAGGTGGGGTAGGCCTATAGTCTGGGCGATAGGGGTAGGCCTATAGCCTACTCTGTAAGATATCATATGACTTACAAATTAGCGATATAGTACCTCAACGTACGTAATCTGGCATAATTCATTCTCATGTAGCCTAATAATCCTCTGAGGACTAGACTATCTTATGTCCACTATATTAACCTTCTCATGGCTAGAGGATAACATGTCTCATGTATTAACCTTCTGGTGGCTAGAGCATCATATGCCTCATTGATTAGGCTTCAGAACTGACGGCTATATATATGTCTCCTATATTAGCCTTACGATAGCTAGAAATCTCATTTGTTATCTTCCTAGAGGCTACAGTATCATATGTCTTAGCCTAGGGGAAGACGGGGCATGTTCGAACCCTTAAGACATAATGCATACTTGTTCACTAGCTATAAATTTACCTAAATCACTCATTATTGCATACATATAGTGCTTCCACATGTATGATGCCCCACTAAAATTTATAGTTAGTTGTCTTGTAGACCCCTGTATTTTAAAAAAATATAGCGCAAAATGTGATTACAACCAGACTGGTCGGACATGCCCCGCCTTTGGGGCATGTCCAACCAATACGGTTCGAACATGCCCCGGTTATTAAAGTGCAATACAACAATGACAATAATGGGCAATCCTTTGTATTTTATTATTGCATTGTACATAAATAGCAGCAGTGTGATGTTGCCCTTCACAAGGTAGCAGCACATTGTTAGTCTCCCATAACGTTGCCAGCAGTGGGCAATGGTAGTTTGTCCATCAGGCCACCGGCGCACCACTAGGGGCATTTATCACGGTTATCCACCAACCGCCAGGTTACCAGACAAAACAGCATGTGTTGTATAAAAAAGTGTGATAATGTGTGGCTGAGTGAGTGCCAGCATGTAGGCTAAGGGTGAGTGTGGGAATGTGTGAATAAGATAAACTATGTTGCAATTATGACCATTGGTTGTGAGGCTAGTTCGGGGCATGTTCACACCCTTTCCGGGGCATATCCGAACGCGTTTGAACGTGCCCCGTAATGCCATTTCAGCTTCAACCCTAATTATTGCCCGTACCCCTTGTGATGGTTCAAAAATACTTTCCCTGTATGTTGTATACCTCTGTGTTCTATTTATAGAGCAACAAATGGTTACTTTACTACTAAAACTGTAGTTCACACAGTATTTAGAATAATTAACCTAAATAACATAAAATTAGACGAAAATCGCGTATTTGAATCGAGAGCAAAACAAAAAAACTGTAGCTGATGAATTTTGGGAGAAACAGTGACTTGGGGGAAAGGTAGCCTACATTATGAATTATATTTTTAATTCACCAGGTGGCCCTCAATTCTGAGTTACCAGCAGGGTTCGAACGTGCCCCGGTGCTCGAACATGCCACGTCCTCCCCTACATGTCTCGCTACTCTGGCTAATTAATTGGTGTGCGCCAAAAGATTTGGCGTGCACCAAATAATTCTAATAATTAATTGGCGCGCACCAATTAATTATTTGGTGCACACCAAATGTACACTGAAAGCATCTAATTGCACCAAATAGGTTAATGCATGAGACAAGTAATACTCTAGCCAAGAAAAGGTTGATATGGGAGACATACTTTTAATGAAGGTTAAGGCATGAGGCAAGTGATGTTCTAGCCACCAGAAGGTTAATACATAAGCCAAGTGATACTCTAGCCATCAGAAGGTTAACATAGATGTCTTAAGATAGTCTATAGTCCCCGGAGGGTTAATACATGAGATATGTGATACTCTAAGATATTGTGACTCTCTTCTAAACCTGTGACGTCACAAAGTTGTTAAGGTTACATTTCTTTACAGCTGTCTTCAGCAGGAACCAGATTCACTTCAACTACTACCAGCTAGACTACTAGTTCTGTCTAACTTCTAGTTAAAATTATCCAGTTGTCTAACGTTACTATTTCAGTATTAGTCAGGGTGCCAAAGCTGATATTTTAGCCGATACTCATGTCTAGAAGGCTTGTGATATTCGAGTCCTCAAGGGGTTAATGGGGGCATACACGGGACACATAATACTCTAGCCTCCAGAGGGTTAATGTATGGGATATATATGTGACACTCCAGCAATCAGAAGGTTAATATCAGAGATATTTGTCATTTTAGCCCCCAAACTTAAATAACATCAAGCACACACTGTTTTCGCTATCTGTGCTATGAGGTATAACTGTTATGTGAGATTTCCGGATGGACACATGGGGTGAGAAGGATTTGTGTCTTTTCTGGGAATGGGCGCAAGAATATTTCGGGAGATCTGGGCAAAACGGACCTTTTTACCAACATTGGCGTGTAGCTCAAAACGCAGGAAGTTAGCATACCATTTTCGAAGCTGTTTTTGAAAAAGGACAGCTTAGGCTTTAATATGGTGTGTCACATAGGGGGGCAGTTAGGGACGAAAGTGGTGATTTCGGCCCTTAGAATGTTGGCATTATACATGCGTTTCAATGGGACTGGCATTTGGGGTGGTGAGACCATGTGTGTGTAGGGCATTGAAGCAGGGTTAGGATTATATATTATAATGGTTCTGCTGTTGAATGGAAAGAAAAAGTATTCAAACTGTGTTTAATTGTATTCTGATAGTCGATGCAACAAATTAGGCTGTAAAATTTTGAATAAAAGACATATAATTGATGGGTCGATGTGACAAGTGGAAGATAGGCCCAAGAGGGCTTGTTTTGGTTGGTAATTCGTAGATAACATGCTTTGTTTGCTACTTTGACTTGTTGTATGGGTACAAATAAATAAAAAAATACGGGAAGTTTAATCCTTTGTAATATCAATAACTATTTATCCCAATTGATAAATTATGTTTCTTCATAATTCTAAATAATAAATGGTCACCATGACTACCTATTGTGATTAAATAAGAGTAAGAACTCCAACTTCATCTAACCACGTTTCCTGCAGTGCAAAATTACGGGAAACGTTTTTTTACAATATCAGTGTTTAATAAAAGAGCTCCCAAAGCAACATCATTCGATGTATTTGAAAAATTTAAGAAATATATTGATCAGAACAACTTGCTGCTCCATCCTTGTTTGAAAAAAATAAAACCCAAAAAAATAAATTTGTATATATGGTCTCACCACCCTAAATGAGCCGAAATCCAAGGGGGGTGGCTACTGACTAGAGAATCCCTACCCAAATTACTGCTTTAAATGGTTGTTTCCGCTTCTGGTGAATTAAGAAAAATACAGGAATGTTGTAATTATGTGGATAAATAGTAAGCACACACTGTTTTCGCTATCTGTGCTATGAGGTATAACTGTTATGTGAGATTTTCGGATGGACACATGGGGTGAGAAGGATTTGTGTCTTTTCTGGGAATGGGCGCAAGAATATTTCGGGAGATCTGGGCAAAACGGACCTTTTTACCAGCATTGGCGTGTAGCTCAAAACGCAGGAAGTTAGCATACCATTTTCGAAGCTGTTTTTGAAAAAGGACAGCTCCTAAAGGCTTTATTATGGTGTGTCACATAGGGGGGCAGTTAGGGACGAAAGTGGTGATTTCGGCCCTTAGAATGTTGGCATTATACATGCGTTTCAATGGGACTGGCATTTGGGGTGGTGAGACCATAATAGAGATATGTGGTACTCTGGACATCAGTAGGTCAACATGCGGTACTCTAGCCCCTTGAGAATTAGTACACGATGAAACATATGATACTCTAGCCTACAAAGGTTTAAAACATGAGAGATAACTTTTAATATTAAATTTATAATTTATTGTAGGGAGGTCTAATCAATTATATCTACCAGAGTATACCACTATCTCCCAGACTATACCTCACCCTGAATCTGAAGGATTATAGTCTGGGCATGTGGGGTATGTCCCTGGCAGTGCTCCCTGAATATACCCCGGGGTAATGTCTGGGAGCTCCCAGACTATACCCCAGGGAGACTATACCCCAGGGTATATTCCAGATTATACCCAAGCATAGTCCAGAATATACCCGGGTATCCTTTAGTTGGGGGTCAATATGGGCGGTTACACTGGGATACAGGGTGTGATCTAGGGCTTACAATAGTCTAGTAACGTTATAAAAATAATATTTTTAAATAATTGCAGCATTGGTTGCAAATTGTGTTGTAAATCAACCACATTTGGCGAATTGTGACTCTCTTCTATACCTGTGACGTCACAAAGTTGTTAAGGTTACATTTCTTTACAGCTGTCTTCAGCAGCAACCGGATTCACTTCAACTACTACCAGCTAGACTACTAGTTCTGTCTAACCTCTAGTTGAAATTATCCAGCTGTCTAACGTTACTAGACTATTTCAGTATTAGTCAGGGTGCCAAAGCTGATATTTTAGCCGAACCCTGCTTGGGATGATAAAGTTTTTTTATGGTGGATTTTACATCATTAGGACCTCTGTAATAAATATCAGCCGGTTAGCAAGCTAAAATCCTTGAGCTAACCGAGAAATCAAAGATGGCCGCCAAGATGGCCGCCAAGACGGCCACAACATATGATAAAACCTAACTTTTGAACTATTTGTCTTAGAATATTATGTAATACCACTTTCCTGATAGTAATGCACATCAGCAGGCCATTTCTGGAATTTAATTTGTGATCGGAGTGCACAGATTCAAGATGGCCGCCAAAATGGCCGCTTTTTCACAGAAAAAACGTTATTTTATATCTTGAGACTAGAATGTCAAGTGACACCACTTTTTAATAGCTATTTACATGGTTTGTATTAAGAATTACGGTAGATATTACATCATTAGGACCTCCATGATAATTATCACAGCGGATAGCAAGCGACTATCCTTGACCTAACTGAGAAATCCAAGATGGCCGCCAAGTTGGCTGCCAATATGGGCGCTACCGCATGATAAAACCTAACTTTTGAATCACTTGACTCAGAATATCAAGTAATACCACTTTTCTGATAAAAATGCACACCAGCAGTCCATTATTTAGCTTGTTTGGCCTATGCAAGGTGAATAGCGATGCAATGTTAAATCACAATAACTTTATTGAAATAAGAATCTTAGCAACCGATGGATGAGATTGTGTGTGATGAAAGGGAACAGGGTGCATAATCTGTTTGACAATAATATCAAAACACTAATTTAGTTCATGTGACAGCTATTATTTATTCTTGCAATCCTCTTCTCATTGTGCTTTTGCCAGGGCTCGTGCCCGTAACAATGACTCATGCATTACTGTTTTAATTCATGGTCGGTTAATGATATATAGTTTGACCTTGTCTACTTACTTGAGCTAAGAAGAGGAATGTATGTTATTACACATTGTTAAACATATGGTGAGTCTTTTTACTTATTTGTTACCTTTTATTTGTCGATCCCATTGGAACATTATCAGTCGGGAAGAATATAAAAATGATTAGGGGCCTACACGGTTACACGAATAAACTTAGGCCTACTTCTCTTCGCTCACTGAAACTGATAGATGACCTTGCAAAACACGTGCCCTTGACCAGTTATCATTAAAATAACCTCCTAAATGGATTCCTCATACTCCAAAACCTACCAAAAGAGGTATTACACAGCATTCTACGGCAATTGGTTCAAAAGTTGCATTTTTCACGCAGCCGGATGGCGGCCATTTTGGATTTGTTCAAAATGGCCGCTATGTTGGTGGGTCCACTTGGGTTCACCCTGGAAGCTTTTCTATGTACTAAACCCTAACTCCCTGCCAAATTTGTCACCTTCCTCCGGATTTGCACGATTGTTATGCTAATCTGCCTAACTACTTTGCAGTTTCAGAAAAGGGTGCACTTTAGTCCATTCGCCTTACAACTGTGCCTCTTGCTTGAACATAGATTTTCACTACAACAGCCACACTTAATTTGAGTAGATCAGCGGGAGACAGAGGAGTGCCTCGAGGTACAATCGCAGGGAAAAGCATTACACTGCCCTCCGAATGGTATCAACCCTGATCAGTTGGGTACAAAGCAGGGGGGGATCGACTATCCTCAAGCAATGGAGAAGAAGAGATAATCCATGTTCTTAGCCCGCTCATAGAATATCCGCCGAGCCTCGATGTAGGCCTAATCATTTCATAGATTGGGCGTGGGCATATCTGGGGGAGCGACGTCTCTGATCCGACGTAAGGTATAGTCTAGTAGGCCAGCATCTGACCTTGTGCAAAATTGTCCTTGACTAGTATATACTGTCTAGTACCCAAAACCAGTGGGTGTATACTTCTTCGCTTTTTAAAATCCAAGATGGCCGCAAAGATGGCGGTTAAATATGAAAGATACAGAACTTTTGAGCTAATAATTCTGATCTTGGTGGCAGAACATATGTTTTGAGCAAGGACGTTCTATACGTATAGAACGTTCTTGTTTTGAGCATCCGAGAATCCATTTCAAGGGTTAAATTACTGCTCAGAATCAGATATAGCTGTTCAAAAAAAATAAAATGGCCGCCAAACTAAAATTTTAAATCGGGAAACAAAGATACAGAACTTTGAACTAATTCAGATCATAGAACTGTAATATTACTGTCTAACCAAATGTTTTTGCCATCTGTGAATCATCCATTTCAGTTTTTAAGTTGACACTTAGATGTCTGTTTGCAAAAATACAAAATGGCCGCCAAAATAAATTCGAAAGCTGACAAAATAGTGATGGTTATCACAGTAGCTATGTTTCTCTATGTTTCTCTATGTTGTTGCTGATCCACTGAAGCATTATATGATACATCGTGATGAACATATACATGTAAATCTTTCTGTGGGCTTATTTGTGAAGAGTCATTGTATGTGGAAATATTATAATTAGCGTAAGCGACGTCGTAGCTCTTTCACATTAGTATAGGCCTAATAGTGATTATGTATCTATATACTGGTACTTGGAATGCGCAATAATATAAACGCTGACTGATATAACAAGCAGTTTATTTATTCATTTGAAATTGTCTGCTGCAGATAGGAGCGAGACAAATTCTACACCAGCAACATGCCCAAAACACGCAAGATGTTCTAGAGTTTATATATGAGAAACTACATTACAATCACTAGACTAAAGTTACAATGTAAAAATCATAAAATTGTAGCCCTACCAACATTATCAGAATGAGACAAATTGAAAACTTTTTGTAAACTAGTAATTTGTACCTGGGAGCTGTGAGCTTAAATCACAAAAGTGTATTAAATGATTGCTATTAAAATTAGCGAATAGTAGGCCTATATCTTGAGCAAGATGTATTGAACCGACATCGCTGGACACATTTTCATATCCGCATCCTCATCTGTCACTATTTAGCTTACTGTTACATATTTATTCACCCTTCTGCGTATCGCTAGTAATGTCTTTTTACACCTAAGTTACACACACCCTGCCTTTCGAGACACCATGTTGTGTACACCCTATTACCAGCCACCACGGGATGACGCTGGTCCAGCACAGTATCAATGTTTGAAAAGCACAGTTATTGGCCCAACATTAAACAGCGCTGGGTCAGCGTACCGTCTCACAATACTATGCACGCCTTGCTCTTGGTACTCTGTTCTCGTACAATTTTTGCGGCAAGTCTCAAGAGACGCCGTAGATCCCAAAAGCATGACTACAATATTGTAGTAGGGCCTACTACTTATTTCACACATGAGCTGTGAAAATTGTATAGGCTGTTAACGGATGTGCCTATACATGTCAATTAAACACACCTCCATTAACCATTGTAAGGAACAGAGCACATCTCAACCATGTCCAGGAAAAAGTGTATGTTTATATTCCTGTAATAATTATCTCATTTTGTATGGCGAGAGCGCATTGATATCTAGCTAACTGCTACTTACGATTTTCAATTGGAGCGGCCCGAGCAAAACTTTTATTTCTTACAAAATTTTCAGACATAACTATTGGCATTTATGGGGGCATGTGTGGCAGGTGATATTGTTTAAACACAATGTTGGATTCATGTTGGAGAAGCGTCGTAAACAGTTGCCCACCATTAAGCTAACGTTGACTTGCAATTATTGTAAAAATAAGCACAATGAAACCTCCTAAGCCGCCGATCTCAAATGATAGACCCTATATGATACCCTGGCAATGCCTTCCAATTTTATTTTAAGTAGCAGTCATCTATATTATCGTAATACCCAGTGTTTTTATGGCAATGCCAGTTAACATAATTTTAGTTATGTATGTCATTCTATGTATATTGTCATATGATTTTAACAAATTAACAATGTTGTATATACATGTACATATTTCACTCTTATTTCTATGACAAATAAGTCTGGATTGACTTTCTTTCTGTCAATAAAATATCTGTCTGTCTGTATGTCATACATCCACATGACTACGTATGACTCATGAGGATAGGCCTATTCATGCTATTTTTCTAGCATATGTTTCATTTATGCCAGTGAGGACTAATTAACTAGCTTTGCCCATGCGGAGCACGGGTCACAGCTAGTACAAAAATGAATTTTGGTGTTTCTCAGGGTTCAGTCCTGGGCCCTTTACTTTTCACTTAATATACAAAACCCAGAGGCGTAGCCAGGGTTATTAGCATGTGTACTCACACAGCAAATGCTGTATTCTGAAGCTTTAGCTAAATTGACACGATTTAATTGATTTCGTAAATAGAGTAACTTATGAGAACTTAGCAGCTTAACAATATAAATTATTAATTTCAATCCACGTGTGTGCGTTTAAACGCCTTGTTGACTTTAACTGCCCATTTAATGTAATATGTGTCTGGTGTTCCATGTAAATAGCCATAGCTTATCGATTTATTCAATAAACGTACAAAGACTGCACATTTTGTTCAATAGAAATGGTTTAGCTATCTGGCAAGGTTTTCCAGTTATTATGCATATTGAAGTCACAACAGAAGTGTGAAGTAAGTGGCAGCAGGTCGGCCATTTTGAATTTGATGAAGTTAAATTTTTTCATCGTATATCCCTACCTGAAACTGCACATTTTGTTTAATAGTAATGGTCTAGCTGTCTGGTCTGCTTTTCCACATATTACGCATACATGTATTACAAAAATAATGCCCGATAATTTTTGGCAGCCATGACCTACTTTCTGTGCAAATCTTGCCCGATTTCAAACTCATGTGAGCTATTAATGAAATGGATATATGTTATGAATTTTTGAACGATATATAAAAAAATGTTGAGTGAATCGCGTTAACGGGAAAATGTGTCGATCGGAAGTGGCCGCAGGTCTTCCTTTTTTACTTTGATCAAGTTGAAATTTCTCATGGTATATTATTCCTACCAGAAACTGCATATTTTGCTCCATAGCAATGGTCCGGTTTTCCAGATATTACGCATATTGAAAAAATAATGGCCGATGATCGGCCCCCATGACCTAGTTTCTGTCCGAATATTGCCCAATTTCGAACTAATCCGAGCTATTTATTGAAATGTATATACGGTATAATTTTTTGAGCAATACATAAAAAATGTTGAGTGATTTTCGTTAACGAAAACAATTGTCGATCGGAAAAAAGTCAAGGTCATAGGGGTCACAGAAAGATCAAATGTGAAATTATTCAAGCTTTAGTCATGATTACCAGACTCTGTATGTGAATTTTGATGTGCATTCAACTTAAGCGAAACATGTTATAGTGCTAAAAGTGGCGGACAGACGGACGGACAGACAGACGGACCAGCCTGATGACGACAATAGACACCCGCCAAAATATTGGTAATTATTCATCATGCAATTCTTATTTTGAAAGGATATATTGATTGATTGCCACCTACTGTGAACGTCAAAAACATGTTTTTTAACATAATATTCATAGCTGCATGATTACGATTTCTTGCAACAATATATTTAGTTTGGACGTACCTTCGTCCAAACTATTGTTTTTCAAGTGGATACTTTATTTTTATTATTCCACTGGTGTTTTTTGCGCATCTATTTCTCACTCAGTTTTGACGTAATCGACTTGAAATTTAAACACGATGGTATTTGGGCAGTCAGGTAGTGTGCTTCCTTCGCTCGCCTGATAAGGGGTTCTGGGCATGTCTAGGGGATATACCCCCAGACAACACATTGGCCTATGGTTGTTGAAAAAATATTGACATCGGCGATAATGTTTCCTGTAAAAAACATTTATCACTGCGAGTTAGATCAGAATTAAACAGATAATTGTTAAATTATCATCTCAATAATTCGAGGCCTATCGATATATGCCACAGCATACCATCAGGATCCAATTGACTTTCAGCTGTGGCGGCGCGATGCGAGCCATGACTCAGCCGCTCCATGTCTATCAGTATTTTAATTATTTATTTTGGCTAAAAAAATAATAATAATAATGATAACTAGAAGGAACTACCACTAAAGTGCTGGTGAGTTTGAACAGGGACATTGTTTCTGAAGTGGCTAAAACCAACATGATTTTCAAGAAAGATAAGAACAAGAAAGGTAAAACACAGAGACAGGGAAAAAGATAGAGAAAGTGATAGAGAGAGAAAGTGATAGAGAAAGAGACTCTCTCTGTCACTGTCTCTCTGTCCCTGTATGTCTCTGTCCCTGTCTCTACCCCTCTCGCTGTCTCTATGTCTCTCTGTATCTGTCCCTGTCTATCTGTCCCTGTCTCTGGCCCTGTCTCTGCATCAGTCTCTCTGTCTCTATCCCTGTCTCTGCTTCTGTCCCTGTATCTGACTCTGCCTCTGTCTTAGACTGTCTCTGCCTTTGTCTCTCCTCCCCTGTCTCTGTCTCTCTGTATCTGTCCCTGTCTCTGTTTCTCTGCCCCTGCCTCTGTCTCGTTGTCTCTGTCGATGTCCCTGTCCCTGCCTATTTCTCTATCTCTGCCTGTCTCTGTCCCTGTCTCTGTCTCTCTCTATGCCTCTGTCCCTGCCTCTGTCTATGTCTCTCTGTCTCTGTCTTTCTCTGTCTCTCCCTGTCTCTCTGTCACTGTCACTATATCCGTCCCTGTCTCTGTATCCCTGTCCTGTCACTGTATCTGTCTCTGCCTCTGTATCTATATCTGTCGCTGCCTCTGTCTATGTCTATGTCTTTGTATCTGGCTCTGCCCTGTCTCTGTCTCTGTCCCTGTCACTGTCCCTGTCTCTCTCTCCCTGTCTCTGTCTCTCTGTCTTTGTCACTGTCTCTGTCCCTGTCACTGTCTCTGCCTCTGTATCTGTCTCTCTGTCTTTGTCACTGTCTCTGTCCCTGTATCTGTATATGTCTCTCTGTCTCTGTCGCTAAACTTGTTTCTGTCTCTGTCCCTCCTCTATCACATTCTCCTTCTCGATCACAATTTCTTTCTCCATCACAGTCTCTTTCTCTATCTCTTTCTCTCTCTCTCTATCACTTTCACTATCTGCTTCTCTGTCTCTGTGTCTTACCTTTCTTGTTCTTGTCTTTCTTGAAAATCATGCTGGTTTTAGCTACTGCAGAGAGACTCTATCTTTCTCTGTCTGTCCCTGTATCTCTGTCTCTGTCTCTGTCACTGTCGATGTCTCTGCTCTGTCCCTGTCACTGTCTTTGCCTCTGCCTATGTATCTGTCTCTGTCTCTCTGTCTCTGTCCCTATCCTTGCCTCTGTCTTTGTCCCTTCTCTTTCACATTCTATTTCTCTATCACATTCTCCATCTCGATCACAGTTTATTTCTCCATCACACGCTCTTTCTCTATCACTTTCTCTCTCTCTATCACTTTCTCTATCTCTTTCTTTGTCTCTGTGTTTTATCATGTTGGTTTTAGCTACTTCAGAATGTCCCCGTCCAAACTCACTAGCACTTTAGTGGTAGTTCCTTCTAGTCTAAATTGATTTCATAGTGTTGTTGTAATAAATTGCGGAGTCATTTGTCTGCACATTCATACTGCACGGTTAACTTGTTAACAGTGAACATATTTACTTATACTAGGTTATATACCACTATAGTCTGTCCAACGGTATAGGATTGTCCAAAATGAAAGTTAACTTTCGTTGATTAGGCCTGCTCAGTCAATTGTAAAGCGATTTTCATGCAAGTAGGCCTACTGTCATTTGGTAGCTGACGAGGTCGCCGGTCACAGGCTGACCAGCTGCCTATTGAAAAAAACAGATGCATCCCGCAGGAATCGGATTGTTTAGTGGTCTACAATCAATTTGTGATGCTTTTAGGGTCATGTTAAGAAAATATAAACAATTCAAAATTCGAATCGAGCAAGTATGATCAGTATAAACAGTCGCTATTGTGTTTAATGTTTTTGCAGCTGCAAACAACATTCAGCTCCCTGTCTGGAAACGCAGTGCCGTCCAGTCATTTGGCACCTGTCCTGGAAATGTCAAAAAAAAATATTGTATAGCTGAAAAGTTAGAACGTTTGACATTGTAGTAAATATCTAATTATGACGCCCCTCTATAAACCTCTATAAATCATAAACTTAATTCTGGTTTATTCTCAGAATTGTGGTCTATGTCAAAATGGTCAAACTATTGAAATACTCACTGGAATTCCCGAAATTTGTCGCCAAATGACTTGATAATAATGGTTGTAAAATTTTGTAAAAATCAATGGAGAATTGACTGAGTAATATTCAAAAAGCTAACTTTCCTTTTGGACTTCCAAAGGCGGACAGACCAGGCCTATTATAGGCAGTGATTTATTGTCGCAACGAGTGATCAGGGCAGGTGTTTTAAGTGGTGATAAAGTCAATATCAGTTTTGTTTTGCACTCTTGTGTTATAATGTAATTAAACTGTTCTCCTTCGTGTAGGACCTATACTTTCTGTAAAACGGATCAGATACAAACAGATAGGGCCTAAGCAACACCTCACAGATTTTTTTCTAAAACTGTGAACCGGTCACAAACTTGCTCTGGATCCGCTACAGCACTGAAGTACAGATTAAATGTTGCATTTTGATGAGATTTGAATGCTCTATTAAATATATCCTAAAATTAATTATTCTTCACCCTTCCATACAATGTGTACACACGTGCGTACTGGCGTACGTCTGGCTACGCGCCTGAAACCAATGGTTAATGTAATTTAGTAGCAGTGTATATCGACTGACACACAGATCGATTGCTGTACACTGTTTATTGTTGAGATGACTCGTCACATCGTCGTTATCCCATCCTCCTTTGTACTCAGGTTGTTTCAATCAGTCAGAAAAAGCTAGTCTGTGCAAATTTTGTGTAGTCTGTGTAGATGAATGTATTTTATATAACAAACCATTTAAATTGCCATTTATGTTGTGATTACTGTAAAAATGGGTGAAGATTATGATGATATACAGGCATAAACCTACATATAATGACTATAAATAATTATTTTAAACTAAGCTATGAAATGACGACAACATGATTGTGGTGAAGGGATTTATGGGGCTACATCTGATGGCACAGTTGAGTAGGCTTAGTGTAAGTAAGCCTACATACAAACTTTGAGGGACCAACATTTTATGTAACATTATCTTATGTCTTACAACGATTTGATATTTCACACGCCTATATTTTTACTGTATTTAAGATATAAATATTATAGCGATGATTCTGGGGGCTAAGGGTCTAATGACCTATTATAGGCTTTCTGAATCCTGAACAAACGCACTTCCTTGTGACAACAACAACATATAGACAGAATCTATTATTTTCAAATATTTAATCAACCCTGACACAACTGACTGTAGTTGTCATGTGTATTGCTGTGGTGTTATCAATGTATCGGGCATGATTGATACCAGTGTAAATTTATGATAGTATAATGCACTATTGCAGTCCATCTATATTGAAAATTCTATTCCAAAAGTATGAATAAATTAAAAACATTGACGAATATTCTGAATTTACCATTTTTTAACATTGTTATTCGTACGATTATTTACCATTTTTTGAAGTATTAATATCTTCCTATCTTTTTATAATATAATACATTTCAATTAATGCTTTTATGTGTTTGTTTGGTGATTATGACATTAATTATATCTTCCTATCTTTTTATAATATAATACATTTCAATTAATGCTTTTATGTGTTTGTTTGGTGATTATGACATTAATTATTAATCATTAATGATTAATTATTAATCATTAAACTTGGGCTACGTCCACAAATATCATTTACACAGTCTCACCAGGGGTCATAGGTTGGATGTCTTGAATAATAAGATTTAATTTAATAATAAAAATAACTATTTACTAAAACATTTCTATAATTTATTTCAATAATAAACCTAAAGCTTAAATAAAACTTATTGAAACTTCAATATTTACAGTGTCAGATAAATGATTGTGCTTCCGCCACGTGATTTTGTCACGCAAAGATACGTTTGTTTGTTTGTTTGTATCTTCTATTCCATGTAACAGGTGACGTCATCTGAGGATATAACCAATAAATAATTTTGTGACTAAGCCGTACCGTGTTGGAGCTATGCCATTTTGTGGCTATTCAATGGGCGTAGGCAGACAGATACAGGGGGTGTTGACGCCTCTTCTGTAACCAAAACTTTACCAGCAATTTTGTGTCCTTTGATAGGAAGTTACTTAATAGGCCCATTCCTAGGCAAATTATATCTTTTTGAGTGTTTAATCGAGTGAAGGAAACATTCCGATAGATTACAATTTTTAGAAACACCCGTTGGCAACATAATTAGGTTTCGAAAAAAACGGATTATGATGAAATGTCGGTCATTAAATGTTTGTGTTTTAGACTGCACCGTTTTATAATGGACAGTTTGGCATATTTGACAGGAGTGGGAAATGAAACTCCAATTTTATTATTTCCTACTATTTTTTTTTTATAATTTACTAGCTGTAATCTATGACAAAAAGTTCCTACCTCATATTAGGAGAAGTATGTAAGGTCTCAAATGTATCATATCGTCAAAGACGTTGCGAGTTTAATTACACGTCATCCTAACGAGTCAAACTACACATTTCAAACATGAAGGAGGCTCAACACAGATAAACTCTAAATATTTGCGGGACATCGTGAACATCGCCAAAATACACAGACAATATTCATGGGATGTTCGTGGCTGGTGTATAGGGGGAAAAACAGAATTTTCCTCAGTGTTGACACTTTCAAAGAAAAAAAAACAGATCAACATCGGACCCTTCATCTAGACCCTCAGCAGGCAGGTTTTATGGTCAATCCCAATGGAATTTGTGATGTCATGGTTGTCAGAACTTGTATGAACATTCCAAAATACACACTTATCGGGTACATATCTTTTTTCAAATGGTGGGTGGAGAAGAGTAATATAGATTTACGATGATATCAGTCTCAATAACACAATTTTAAATTTCAAAACTTTTAAAGTTTACCGTACTTGGGAATGGGCATTTAAATATCCTTTCTTGTCCAGCGTCCACCAACAATCGTGAGAAATGTAGATGGTTGACGATAATCAATCACAATAATTAACCCTTTCAAGCTTGAATTTACCATTGTCATCTTCAGCCACTACAAGCCGCGAATTCTCGACTTGTAGTGAATGAAGCTGACTTGAAGTGGGTTGGAAATGAGAAAAATGTTTTGTTATTATTAAAACAATTCTATGAATATGTTTGTTCTAAACCCCTAGTTGAAGAAATTAGGTCATTTTTTGGAGATGCAAAATGATGCTTTGATGCATCGTGAGGGCTTAAAGGGTTAGAGTGGTACTCCACTGTACTACACCAGTGGGCTAAGGGTATAGGCCTACCCAGAAAGCGCAGCGCTAGTTGCAGAGATAGTCAGAATAAGGGCTTCCTGGTGAATGAATATAACCATAGACATAGAAATAGACTGAGAATGATCTAGCTGAATTTGTGTAAAGTTGGAGTAAAGTGCACTGCACTTTATATCTTGTGCTGTGTTTGTTCAACTTTCACTCTTGTACAGTGACTCAACGCTCCGAGCGTCAGGCGTCACTGTTATGAGAGTGAAGTTCAACTTGGCAGGCAATAAAGCCCTTCGCATTCACTGTTTGCTATAGTAGTAAAACAACTTTTGATGTGATCAAGACGACCAGTAAGCGTAACAAGTAAAATCTGGATGACCAATAAATCACTAGACTGCTAGATCATCAGAACTGCCGTCCAAGTCAAAATTCTGTATTTGCTTAGTTTACAAGCAAGCAGATACTGCTCTTGGCTTTGCGAAGCAGAGTAGATCTTTCCCTCCTCTCTCAAATCTTATATAAAGCCACAGAGGGGTTGTCCCTTGTCGTGACGCCTGATCAGGCACGCATGCCAGGATGACAAGTCGTGACTCAATGGCGATGTGATCAGAGTAGGCCTAGTTGTAATGATCACCAAGCAAAGGGGCTCATTTCATACCTGGTCTGCAGTTTGAAGAAGAACTTTATTCAGCTTCAAGGAGTCCGGCTACTCATTCAAAATGGCAGAAGGTGGGGACATCCCCTATGGTGTTCCAGAACAAGGTGTGTTATTTGTCAATCAAGTCAATTTTATATCCACGTGAATAATTGGCGGTACGTGTTCATGCAAGTGACTTCATCTAAAGGATATTTTAGAATTTGAATGTGTGTGATATAGCCTAAATATAGGTCCATACATTTTGCAAAAGCTTCGTATTTATGTCACAGTAAACTGTAAAATATAAATAGCTACGCTCTTTAGAGAATTAACCTGTTGTTCACAAGAGTATCGGCGTATAATGAATCGTCGATATCGCTGCAATATTCAGTCTGCCATACATACTTCAGCGCGCTTGATTAGTGACCATTAACAGCATACATGTATTTTTTCTAAATTCAAAATACAGCTTACAGTTCTCTTACATTCAGCAGTGGTTAAAAAAGCTAGAATTGTAATAATATGACGAAAACGAGTAAAAACATATATCTTATTTCACCATGTTTATTATAAAAAAAACACTTGTCTCTTCAGCATGGGGTCTATATTGTTCACAATCCATTGTTTGTACAAGTTGAAAGATATACCAAAAATTAAATAGTTTACAGCTGGTTAAAGATCTGTGCCAAATAGGCTTACAATATTTTTTTTTATAGTTTCACAATAAAACTTGTTTCCCAATTCTCACTATATAATTTGCATTCATGAAATATATATTATATATCTTCTATAACTCCACAAGTAGAACAATTTTTATTTAGGCTTACTGTTATATTCCACTTTGATAGAAGATCACCCCCAGCAAACACAAAACATTTGTATAGCATTTGTACAATGTTGGACCAACGTCGAATACATTGGGCCGACGTTGTATAAATGTTATACAAATGTTTTGTGTTTGTTGGGGGCCCCACATGTTGAAATCATATTAACTAGATATAAGTGTCATCAAAATGAGCCTAGTTTTAAATCCATTAAATAGACAGACAATATTACCCGGTGTTTTCAGTATTGCCACTAGTATTTTGTTGAGGTGGCCAGTATTATTGGTTGCACCCGGAGGTCGAATACGGCCACCGAGACAATGTAATAGGGCCAATACTGTAAACACACTAAGAAAGTGATCGTGTTCACCCCCCCCCCCCCCCCACCAACAGACGACACCCTAGATTTTCTGAAAGAGTAACATATATTGGGATCAATCAACCCTTTCAAGCCTGAGTTTACCATTGTCATCCACTACAAGCCGCGAATTGCTGTCGCAATTCTCGACTTGTAGTGGATGAAGATGATTTGATGTGGGTTATAAATTAAAAAAAAATACTATGTATTTGTAGAACAATTTTAAAGAAATTTGCTTTCTAAAACCCTTAGCTGTGAAAAAATCAAGTATGTTTTCAATGATGTAGAATGATGTTTTAATGCATCGTGGGGGCTTAAAGGGTTAAATGGACTGGCCCAGGCTAAAATCATCAAAAAATCGGTGATTTTATTTTGGCTTCTTAATATGACCATATGATGTAAGCATGTCCATAGACTAGAACTGCAAAAGTTTTTAAATTTTTCTGCTGCGCCTTCACCAGTCAGACTAGTTTTAGAGACGAAATTCCCGTATTTCTATTTTTTTGACATGGTTGGCAATAATTAGAAATCAGGAATTTCGTCTCTATATCTAGCCTAACTGGTGAATGCGCAGCACAAAAATTTAAAAACGTTTGCAGTTCTAGTCTATGGACATGTTTACATCATATGGTCATATTAAGAAGCCAAAATAAAATCCCCGATTTTTTTATGATTTTAGCCTGGGCCAGTTCCTTTCAGCCCGGGTGTGCATCTTTATCTACATGTAGACCTATAAGAAAGTTATAGGGCTTTAATGACAAGGGGGGGGGGGGGGGGGGGGTCATTCAAGTGAATCATGACGAGCTATACCTAAACGACAAAAGACACATCTATAGAATGATTTTTATTTTAATAATACAAATATTTAAAACATGCTTGATGACGTATGGGCTTCGTGCAAAAATAAAAATATATTTTTTTGCGAAAATACCCCCAAAAATTAAATAGTGGGGAATAAAAACATAAACAACGGATTTACTATGTATCTTAATTATTATTAATATTATTTCTTCATTGTCGAATGAATCTGTATCAGAGTCGCTCTGTTTATATCCCGTTATGTTCAAACTTACCGTGATTCCTTAAATTAAGTACCTAACCCTTTAACCGCCAACTTATTTAATTGGAATTTTAATAGACTTGAAGTGAGTTTAAATTATTCAGATTTGACAAAAAAGAGCTAGGTAAACGATTTTTAAATATTGTTGATTGATGTCGCGTTCTATCTTTAACATATTTTAATATTTTAAAAAGTTGACTTGTGATGGCTATTTTAAATTTCAGTAAAATCACCTGCACATTTCCAGATGGTGGGTAATTTGATTGTAAAATTTGATTCATTTTTGAATTCAATTTAAAAAAAAAAAATTTGCGCCCACAAAAAAATGTGAAGTTCATCCATATTGTGAGGAATGTGACAGTAAAACTTGAATAATTTCTGACTTTAAGTTTTAGATTTTTGCGCCCACAAAATTATGAAGTTGATCAGTGACGGGCATTTTGAATTTCAGTGAAACCTTAAAAACTCATCTCCATATCGTGGGGAATTTTGTTGTACAATATGAATAATTTCTGACTTTATTTTTGAGTTTTTGCGCCTACAAAAAAAGTTGATCCATGGCATGCATTTTGAATTTCAGTAAAAACTTGAAAACATCACCTGCACATTTCCATATCGTGGGGAATGTGATAGTAAAATTTGAATAATTTCTGACTTTAAGTTTTAGAGTTTTTGGTGCCCACAAAAATTATGAAGTTGATCAGTGGCAGTCATTTTGAATTTCAGTAAAGCCTTTAAAAAATCATATCCACATCTCCATATCATGGGGAATGTGATTGCAAAATTTAAATAATTTCTGACTTCAAGTATTTGAGTTTTTGCCCCCACAAAAAATTGAAAATGATTTGTGGCGGTTATTTTGAATTTCAGCAAAACCTTAAAAAATATTCCGCACATTTAATTGAGTTTTTGTTTTTGTGCCCACAAAAAACTATTTTGAATTTCAGTAAAACCTCGAAAACCTTAAAACCTTGGACAAAATCACCTGCACATATCCAAATTTTAAGAGTTTTTGCGCACAACATAAAAATTGGATTTGAGCTTTGGTGGCCATTTTGAATTTTAGTAGCATCTTGAAAAAATCACTTGCACATCCCCATGTTGCTAGAAATGTAATTTTAAAATTTCAAAAAATTGACCACTAGTTTCACCCACAAAAGAGCGTGACGCCTGAAGCCGGACATAATCCTAGTGCGACTAAAATCCCCCTTCGAATATAATCGGGAGCGGTGCTAGAAGGGTTAAATGAGCTGGCGATTCCATGGGTAATCCCTGTTGTCAACCTCTGTATATTTGTCATGCAAATAAGCCTACTCTTTAACATGGTGCCCTGCCGTCAAAAAGTGCATATGACGCCCAGTTTTCGCATATTTAACTATGCTAAACGTGTTCTTTTGTTTGCTTAGATATTCTAAGTGCATCGCGATCAGTTAACTGCCACAGTACTGTATGCATACACATTTTTTCTGGAAACATGCACACAGAATAAAGTATACCATCACCGTACACAATAATACCAAATAACACAGAGCAATTAATGGGGTTTTGTCATGCGAGTTGATCCGCTTCAAACAGTATCAGTGACTTCCACCATGAAAAAACCATTTGTACTGTAGAGATCATACCATATAGAATACCTAGGATATGTGCATTGGTTACCATGGCAGCATAAAAGACGAAGTTAGCAATGAAATGTCAGACTGTACCACCTGGTAGCGTTCATGACAGGACATGCTAAGCGACCACAATTGATAATTATAATAAACATCGAATGATAATTTGATATTACTCAATAGGCCCTATAAATGTAATAAAATGATGAGCCTTTAAAATAAAAACCGTTCGACAGATGTGCCCATTTTGCGGGAATTTCTTTATTTTCCACATATTGTTTTGGTGTTGTAAATTCTATGGATTATTTTTTTATTTACGATCATTTTATGGATTTTTTACCATATTTTTTCTGAATTTCACCACTCTACCGTGACAGATATATTTCAGACCTGGCGACAGAATACCGATTTTAGTCTATATTTCAATATGAAGTAAAATTCTCCTGAAGAGCGCCCCATTATATATGTTGCAAATTCTGATTACGCGTGCTATCAAAAATGAAAAAAATCTGAGATTTTTCCTGTCAATTGGGTAACCCTGCATCGACAGAAATGATAACCCATTAAACATCTTTAAAACATGATTGTAATGTCGTTACTCACAAACATATTTATCAAGCGATGACATGACAACTTACAGACCAGTGTCAAACAAAAAATCATAACAAAATGTCATCGCAAAATCGAATTCGCCGAACAAAGCAATCCTATGCAATCAGTGAGCACGCAAAAAATAACTCTACTGAAACTGCCTGAAAGTTGAATATAACATTATTCTAATTATGGAAGAGGGAAGTGACAATGTAGTTACTCTGTTAAATCTGTCTGTTACATTCGATACTCTGGACGACAGCAGTATCGCCGATCTTCTGTCAAATTGGTAAGGTGTCGGTATTAAATATATAAGTTGTTTCAGGAGACCCAGAAGTTTTGCTGTATCCAGGCTCTGCTCCCATCTCTTCACCAGATGATGCTAGTGAGTCATTTCAGTTACTGCTTTATTTAATTTTATTCAAATTGGTAATCGTCCTTAGCAATGAAATGCGCTGGAATGAAAACATAAGTATTTTTTTAATATACACTGAAATCACTTAAGCCTATGCTATAATTGTATTGGTTGCTTCATCGCCTTACCGTTGATATTGTTATTGATATATGTCACTATATATGACTTAACCATTTGAATACCCAGGTCTCATATATAGGTTTCGTAATCTTGCATTGTAGAAATTGTAAATTGTCCACAAACCGGTGCCATTCACTACGTAGATATGCCGAAAATACACGAAGAGATCGACAAAGCACTAGCAGAGTGAGTATTTGATATTATATATAAAGGGATATTGTATATAATATTTGTGTATGTGTGTGTGTGATCCTAGCAAGAATCGTTTAATTACTGTTTAATTATTTTTTGTTTCACAAATCAGAATAAGTGTTATTGTCCTGCGTGGTCAAGAAGGAATGGGAAAAACAGAACAAAGTTTACAGCATGTTCGGAGAACTGACGGCTACACAAAAGTGTTTTATGTCATAGCTACAAGCAGAATAGGGATGAGCTTCAGTTTTAAAGAGATAAGTATGTGATAGACATGTTTCTAAAATATACATATTTTTTGTACTGCGCCTTTACCAGTCAGGCTAGATATAGAGACAAAATTCCTGATTTCTTATTTTGGACATCCATGTCAAAAATCAGAAATACGGGAATTTCGTCACTATTTCTAGCCTAACTGGTAAATGCGCAGCACAAACAATAAAAAACTTTTGCAGTTCTAGTTTATGGACATGTTTACATCATATGGTCATATTAATTAGCCAATATAAAATTACCGATTGTTTTAATGATTTTAGCCTGAGCCAGTCCCTTTAATCGTTATCCGCATGTATTCTACAATATGTTGAGGTCATACGATGTCAGTGGGAAGATCACATGGGTAACACATGTTAAAATATCATTGTATGGCATACAAATACGGCTTTGGACATGTTTGATTATCGCAAGGTGTTGGTGATAAGACAATATTTTCAAAAAAAAATTAAACAGAGTTTTTCAGACTGTTTTGCTCGGGACTGGCACCACGATATAACTGCAAGTTATGAACTCAACTATACTTAACCAAAAAAGAAACGCAACTCGACTTTATGGATATACTGTTCAAAATATTGCATATCCTTCAATAAACTGAAAGATACCACTCATTACTCGGTTATTGAAGATGAGTATCTGCCAGTTTTTTGACGTTGGCCACCCGCAGTATTGCGTATGACCCGTTTTTGCATATTCCATTGGCAAAAAGATTTGATCGACGCGTCCATCCATTGTCTGATGCCACTCACTTGTGGCCGCTTGGCCCTGATGTTAGTGTCTGCGCAGAAATACACGTTTTTGTACCGCACAGGGGATCGAACAGCGCATTATTTGTCCTTATTTTCCTGTTGTGGCCTATCAGAGGTTATTTGGTGTCTTGAAATCTGGTGTTAAATCTCAGTATTGCTAACCTGTTTTGTGGCAATTTGAGCTGTAACCAGCAATACATGGAGAAACAGGCTAATGCTGCACAATTGTCAAGCGAGTCATTTTCATCAACCCATCATTTTTTAACAAAATAACTTAATCTGAAAAAAAACTTTTTGTTCCCCATCCCGGCCCGCATAATTGCTTAATTTCAGATGGCCCGCATATTGAATATGAAATATCGTTACAAAAAATAACCAAAAATTGATTATGAATCGTTTCATTCAGATATTCTAAATTCGGATCTAATAAAGAAACCAAAGAGAGAACTCTCAGCACTCTATCAACAGTATGATTCTGTCCTTGGCTCTATTTTAGACAAATAAGCTCCTGTAAGTACAAAGACTTTACCTAGAAAACCATCAACTCCATGGGTAACTCAAGAAATAATGAAGGCTAAAACCCTTCTCCACAATCTCGAACGAACATGGCGCAGATCTCGCACACATCTAGATCGTTTTCGTTACAAACATCAGTGCCACTTGTGTAACAGAATGATGACAAAAGCTTAATCGAAATATTTAACTGATGTTATTTTAGAAAATTCGGACAATCCCCGCCGTCTATGGAACTCAATAAATAACATACTGCATAGAATTCCACCGCCGGCTCTGCCAGAATTCACATCAGTAAAATTTTTGTGACCATTTCTCTAAAAATTTGGTTGATAAAATTGAAACTATTCGTTCCAAATTTCCGGATAAAGCACACAATATTCCATCAGTGCATGAACCTGAAATTAGATCCAAAATGAACGTTTTTAGCCCGCCTTTTAATTTAAATTAAAAAAGGTGGGCTATTGCAATTGAAGTTCGGCGTCGTCGGCGTTAACATTTACTTGTGGGCGCGATAACTTGAAAAGTTTTCCATGTATCCTTCCCAAATTTGTTATGCATGTTACTAATGACCAGTTCTCGGACAAGTTCAATAATGGCCGAGAAAAAAAATTAAATGGCCGACTTATTGCGATTTTTTGCCTTTTACGTCAATAATTTGACCTTGTGGGCGCGATAACTTGAAAAGTTTTTCACGTATCCTCTTCAAATTTGTTATGCATGTTACTAATAAGTAGTTCTTGTACAAGTTTAATAATGGCTGAAAAAAATTTAAAATGGCCGATTTATTGCGATTTTTCTCATTTTACGTCGATAATTTGACCTTGTGGGCGCGATAACTTGAAAAGTGTTTCACGTATCCTCTTCAAATTTGTTATGCATGCTACTAATAAGTAGTTCTTGGACAATTTCAATAATAGCTGAATTTTTTTTTTAAATGTCCGATTTATTGTGATTTTTCGCATTTTACGTCAATAATTTGACCTTGTGGGTGCGATAACTTGAAAAGTTTTTCATGTATCATCTTCAAATCTGTTAAGCATGTTACTAATAACCAGTTCGCGGACAAGTTCAATAATGGCTGGAAAAAATTCAAAATGGCCGATTTATTGTCATTTTTCGCATTTTACGTCAATAATTTGACCTTGTGGTCGCAATAATGACTTCAAGTTCAATAATGGCGGCGGGCTATTGTCGAGTTTGCTCTTGTTGAACGTGCGACAAAAAGATGAAAAGCTTATTTTGAGCTCATCGTTAAAATCATGTGATCTTGACCTCATTCCTATACAAACGTGCTGAAAAATTGTCCTGATGTATTAATAACTCCCATCACTGATATAATTAAAATTTCAATGGAACTAGTACATTCCCTCAAAATTTCAAAAAAGCTCATGTTAGACCACTACTTAAAAAAAACATCTCTTCCTAAAAACGAGCTGAAAAATTACAAGCCTGTATCCAATTTGCGTTTCATTTTCAAAATCTTAGAAAAGGTAGTAGCCAATCGGCTGCAAGCTCATATAAAAAATAACCATCTATCTAATCCATTACAATCAGCCGAAAGGAAACATCATTCTACAAAATCAGCGCTACTGAAAGTATATAACGATATAATTATTAGTATGGACCAGGGTGAGGTTACAGCTCTGACCTTGCTGGACTTTTCGGCCGCTTTCAACACCATTGACCATGCTACATTAACAAAACGATGGAGTGCCAGGTACATTCTCGGGTGACGCTACGGCTACGGAGATAACTGCCAGGAATGTGACCAACAATCCCTAGTCGCTGTGAAAATAACTTTGCCACCTTTAGGAAGATAAAGATATTGAGCCTAAATGTATGTGGCATTAAATCCAAAATGAAACTGCAAGACTTTTACGAATATAAAAATTCGTATGATATTGTGATGTTAACAGAGACAAAACTAGATGGATATGACCAAATAGACATTCAAAATTTTGTTGTAATTTCCAAAGTTAGCAAATATAAAAAAACGCGCTTTAATATGCAGCCATGTTAAAGCATAGCTCGTTCCTAAATGAAATTCAACAATTAGAGGTGAATTGTGTTGACTATTCTAAAATATGGATCAAAATTAGTAAAGAATATTGTGGAAAAGCAGTTGTACGAGGTCTTGTACATAGCCCACCAGAAGGTTCACCTTATTGCGATATGTTATTGCGATAATTTTCCTTGAGAGCTGCATTCTTGATCTGAAATCAAAAGATGAAAATGTAAGTGTGATCTTAATGCACGTACAGGTACTCTTGACGATTATAACATGATGATATGAATATGCAGATATTTTACACGATTAGAAAACTTAAATAGTAGGCCTACCACAGAAAATAAAACAATGACGTTTTCTGAGAAAAGGTCAAGTTTGGACAATATTGTAAATAACCATGGCCGACGTTTAATAGACATGTGTAAATCTACCCATGATTTGTTTAATGATGTGATCGGTTTTCAGATCCGCGATTTTGAAGAATTACTCTCTGACATACACTGCCCTATTGAATTGTGCTTTGATTTTAATAGTAAAAGCAGGATGCCCCTTATTAATAGTAAAGAATAAAACTTATTAGAGAGTAAGGAAAAACCCAAACGACCATTCTATAGAAAATATCAACCTAACTCTTGAAGTGTTAGCAACTAACATAGAAGTAAACCAAAAGATGATAGATGATGTAGTCACAAATGTATGTTCATCCTGAAAGCACGTGTAGTAACTTCAGAAAAGCACCGAAAAAAATCAGGCAGGGCACGTCAACAGCCATACCATTACAGCCTTGGTTTAATAAATCATGTGAAGATAATAGGGAAGTATATCAGGAAAGTAAAAGAAAATATATAAAGAACAAAACCGATGAACATTTATTATCAATGCAAAACGCAAGCAGATCATATAAGAAAAAACATTAACAAATCCTTCAGGGAGTATAAATCTGACCTTTCAAAAAAAATTAGAAAACTAAAATCTTCGAATCCGAAGGAATACTGGAATTTTTTAAATGGACATACAAGATCACAAAACTTTAGACTTTAGATTTAGACACATCGAAGGCACATTTTTGCAAATTAAATGCTCAACCAGAAGATGAATTCGATGTTGGCATGTCATCAATATACTACTCGCCAGACCCAATATTAGATCAAAATTTTACGGAGGAAAAAATAAAAAGAGCAATTAGACATTTAAAAAATAACAAAAGTTGTGGCATAGACGAAATTCTCAATAAATATCTAATAATAATAATTAAACCATTGTATAAAGGTAAAGGGTCAAGAACTTACCCAAATAATTACTGTGGTATAACAATCATTACCTGTTTGAGTAAACTATTTACAAGCGTCATAAACATGAGATTAACAGAATATGTTAACACACTCGACGTGATTGGTCCAGATCAAGCAGGATTCAGGTCGGGATTCTCAACAAATGAGCATATATTTGCACTTAAAATGTTGATTGATTTATTTTTGCACACAAAGAAAAAATTGCATGTTTGTTTTGTTGATTTGCAAAGGCGTTCGCTAGTGTAAAAAGGGTATTGTTGTGGCAGAAACTTATCGCATGTTAAGTTAATGGTAAAATGATTAGAGTGATAAATAACCTATATCCAAGGACAAAATCGTGTGTATCAAGTAATGAATCAGTTTCGAAATTATTCCAATGTCAAGTAGGGGTCAGAAAAGGGGAAAATCTTTCCCCGTTGTTGTTTTCGATATATCTCTCTGACCTAAAAGAATTTTTATCAAGGAAGTGGACGGTTTAAATTTTATACAGAATCTGGCAACAGAGTTTATTGATGACACTAAAGTTGTAGTGTTTTTAAAACTTCACCTGTTATTGTACGCTGATGACACAGTGATTATAGCAGAAACCCCAAACGATCTGCAAATATCACTGAACAGCATGGCAGAATATTGTAAAGACTGTCTATAAATGTTACAAAGAATCAAGTAATGACCTTTTCAAGAGGTAAAATTAGAAAGAGAAATGTATTTTTTATTTTGAAGAAATAGAACTAGTTAACACCGACAGCTATACATATCTGGGAATTATATTCAATTATAATGGTAAATTTCGTGTAGCTAAAGCAGGATATTTTATTGAAAGGGAAGCGGGTAAGATTTGCCCTCTTAAGAAAAGCTAGGAAGCTTCACCTCCCTATAGACGTTCAACTTGAACTATTCGATGCAGTGGTTACTCCAGTAGTTGTATATGGAAGTGAAATAAAGTGTTATGAAGGGTGCGAAATTTTAGAAAAAAACTTCATTTGCAGTTCTGTAAAATTATTTTATGCTTAAAAAAATCAACGTACAATGTTATGGTATTGATAATAAGGAAGATATCCATTTTTAATAGCAGCAATAATGAGAATTCTGTCTTTCTGGGCAAGGTTAATTACCAGCCAAGAAACCAGAATTAGTTGTATGTTATATAAATTGCTGTATAAAATGCATGTTAATATTTTTTACCACAACGAATTGTTGATGTATATTAAAACAAACTTTATGTGAGTGAGGTTTCCCAGAATTTTGGGATCAACATTTGGGGTATTTGAATTATTTTAAATCTTTATTGAACTTGCGGTTGAAGAACCAGTTTTGCAGTCACGGTCTGCTGATATGCATGATAACAGCAAGTGCATAGTCTACAGAATGTATAAAGTTAATTCAACCTTCGAAAATTACCTAGCTGAACTTCATGATTGCCTCAGATTTTCTTATTCAACAACTTTCCTGTGGAAAGGGGTGCTAAGGAAAATATTCCCAGAATACTCCGAATATGTACATATTGTAACGATGGAAGTATAGGAGATGCAATCCACTACCTACTGCAATATAAACACTTTCTTAAAGACAGGTTATTGTATCTAAAATGCCGTTCATTTATCAATCCACCAACGCTTACTTTTAAACAAATTATAAATCCAACTAATTCTTTACTACCACTTTGCAAATTTAAAAAAAGTTATTATGCAAATTGTTTTTTTATAAATCTATGTATGATTTCATTGTGTGTATATGACAGGTTTTAAAATGTTCAAAAACTGTTGCAATATATTTATGGAGTAAGTTAAAATTTGAGAGCAATAATGTATATGTATATCGTCGGGAACATCCCTTGCAATTACGCATGTTCTTTTTGAACCGACGTAATAAATTTGTCTTGTCTTGTCTTGTCTTGACTTTCATATCGGTGTGGAATCTCTGGGCAGGCTCAAATTTGGTTTTCTTCTTATTTGCAAAATAGGCATCAATCCGTAAATATTAAAAACACTATGTCAGATAATGTCACACTCTCATATGGAGTTCGACAGGGCTCTGTGCTGGGATCAGTGCTTTTTACCCTATACACTACCCAGCTCAGCGCTATCATCTCTAGTTTTGACATAAACCACCATCTTTATGCCGATGATACTGAAATCTACATGTCTCTATCCGCTTCCAACGCTACGGAATCTCTTGAGAAGTTGCAACATTGTTTAATGAGTGTGTCGGCCTGGATGACAGTGTCTAAGCTGAAGATTAATCCTAGCAAGACAGAATTTCTTCTTATTAGGACCAATCTTCAACGAGAAAAATTCTTGAATAATTTCACATCCCTAATTCTAGATCAAGACACAAATCCAACTACATCAGCTAAACATCTTGGTGTACTATTCGACAGTAGCCTGAATGTCCGAAAACACATATCCCAAACAGGTATGCTTCTATCATATCCGTGACCTGCGTAGAATTCGAAAAAGTCTGTCCTTAGATCTTGCCAAGCAAATTGCAGTGGCAGTCGTCAGTAGTAAGTTAGATTATTGTAGAGAATATGTTATTTATGGTTCCAAGATTCATATAGAAAGTGGTTAAATTTTACTGGAGACAGATCGAAACGTCGCAATCGTTTCACCCTCAGTTCCAAAGTGAATAAAATTTAACCACTTTCTAGATTATTGTAACTCTCTTTTTCACAATATGCCAGAAAAGGATATCGCTAGATTACAACGCGTTCAAAACTACCTTGCAAGAGTGGTAACCAAGGCCCCATGATTTAGTCGCTCCGTTCCAATTCTAAAACGATTACATTGGCTTCCTGTCAAGGTTCGCATTTATACTAAAATATGCGGAATAACTTTACGACAGCCAACCTGCATATCTGGCTGACTTACTTGTTCGGCCGAAATGCTCAAAATATCTATGCTCCACAAATGCTAATAGATTTGTTGTTTCTCGTATAAAGACTAAGACCGCGTCAAGAACTTTCTCCAGGCCTATATCTGGTCCAGCCTTATGGAACGCCCTGCCTGTGCCAATACGTAATGCCAAAACAATCCTTAACATTCCGGAAATTACTTAAATCTCACCTATTTGACCTGGCTTTTCCACCCAAGTCCCTCAGCAGCCCGGCTCCCAGTTGACGAACCTGCTTTGGCCTTGATTATTACACATGATCACGCAAATTGTTTGTGCGCCTCTTAGCTCGATCCGCTGGGGATATAGGCGCTATTGAAGTTTTATTGATTGATTGATTGTAAATCGTAGGAACAGATTGTAAATCGTGCCCATAGGTTATAAATCGTGACCACAGATTATAAATCATGGAACGGATTGTAAATCGTGGGAACGGATTGTGAATCGTATTCATGGATTATAAATCATTGGTGGGATTTTATTTCCTCACAATCCTGTGCCCCTGGGCTCTGCATAGAATAATATAAATTATTGTTTTGGCTAGTCCACAATAACATACTATGTGTGCGATACAGAGTCTGTAATCATTGCAATTCGTTCTTGATCTCAGCGTACACTGGCTACCAGCATACGAAACCACAGCTTTTGCTACGCTGTCCATCTCTGATGCTAAGCCATGCATTGTGTTTGCTTGAAACTCGGACTATGTTGTGGCGTGTTTCAGTTTGTACATTGACTCACATTGACCAACTGAAAAAGCTATTAATTGACTACCAATTCACGGTCCGTTGAATAGCGGTCATTGTTTCTTACTCATTGTACCATATTTTGTAAGCAAAGCCCAGTAGGACTAATGTAATCTATGACCTTTCTATTAATATTTGAATTTTCATAAAATAATACCTGTTTGGATCTATTCGATAACCCCATTTATTCATGCGGGGACAAACGCAAAAAAATGTATTTACAAACAAATGAAAATTCCGTTAAAATGTGCTTTCACATTTAAAAAAAGTCATGATAAGCTTCCAACTAAAATGGGATGTGAAAGCCTCGTGAGGTTGCAAATATAGAAAAATTATTTATAGTTCAGTTAACAATACGATTTATACATATAATTATAGTAACTAAGCATTGATATATATGTGCGAGCATTTTCACATCATAAATAAGCTATTATATATCTTGTTTCTGTAAAATAAATTATCTGATAAAAAGCGTGTGTAAAAAATTCGCTTTAGCTGATCCATTTGAACAAACAACTTCAAAACATAAACAAAGAAATAATACATCTAGAATAAAAAATCACAACCGAAAGTTCTTGGGAGTGTGTCTCGGTATTTATTGCCAACCCATATGGAATGCGTTTTTTATCTGTACATGTCTTTCAGGTGTTCAGATGGGACTACAGCCAACAGACATCAATCCCCAGACATGTGTACAAAGGGTGTGTGAATATCTTAGAGAGAACTCAGAAGATCACATCCTAATTCTAGATGATTGCGGTGACTTTTCCTTAGTGGATGATATAAGGTCCTATCTACTCAACGACAGTGGTCAAGCTGCGTTCAGATTGATTATCACATCCAAGTTGTATTGCCCTGAAAACGCACTCTCATTCCCATTCAAAACTATTGAGATCACAGGATTTGTTAATGAAAACATTCGTCAGTACATTCGAAAGGCAAAAATACCGATGTTTGACGACGGAGATTTTGAAAAATATGCTGACAAAGTTGAAACGCTTACTAAAGGTTCTCCATTCCTGTTGAATTTCATAACTAAACGCATAGCAGCATGTGACGAAAAGCTGGAAGAGTATATCGATTTGCGGGAATTTGAAAAAAACTTTCCGCCCATAATTGTCAAAACCTTTTCAGACGCCGCCTTGTACTCGGCTCCTCATGTTCTCATGATTCTCACCAGCATGTGTAGTTCTTCAATGGGAATCTCGATTGTAGAGCTATTTAAAGCAATGGCAAAAATAGAAAAGGACGAAGATGACGAAGACAGTGACCTGAAAAAATATCATCACGTAGAAGGATTCATAGCAGCATCCGTTATCGCGCAAAATCTAGAAAGAAGAGCAGCAAAACCCTCAGTAATGCGTGGTAAGTTTAAAGAAATTGTGCCCACATCATGGCTGCCTGTCTTTGTATTTGAAGGTGAAAGAGTGAAGATCCCCAAGATAATTCAACAGTCCTACCAGATCTGGCTTATTGAACATTTTCATTGCAACGTATGTCTGATAGCAATATATTTGAAATTTATCAATTTCTTTTTTGAATCCGAAGACTGTCGAAAAGCTTCTGACTTGGAAAGTATGTATGACCGAATTTATCCATTGCTGGAGAAATCTGAGACACCACCTCCAAAGCTGAACATTTTTCAGGAATTGGTACTTCGTCTTGTGGATGAGCAAATGAATCTGATGCAATACAATACTGCTATATGCGAATTGCAGTTTCTAGAACAAGTATACACAAGAAGTTCCAACAGGGACAACATGCGTGTTATATATTCCAAGTTGGCACATGTGCACATGTGGAGTGGCAACACTGAGGCAGCTAGAGAAGCTGCGACTAAAGCTCTGGAATGCCGAGATTGTAACCCATATGACCAAGGATTGCTCCACATTAACCTGGCATGTATAGAGCGTGAAACAGAGAACTTCGAGCGAGCATTCAAGGCGATGGAAAAAGCAGGGAGATATATGATCACAGGTTCGTAGTCCTTTCATTTCCTGTACTCTGGGGACGTGAGTGTGCAAATCGTAAAGACTATTGTAGATAATGAAAAGTGATGGTGTTCATTCTGGAATATGCAGTCATGTCCATCAGAGTACTACAGCATTTCTCGCGTAGTTAATATTTTGAATTTATTTCCGCCCGACTAATAAAATGTATTACTTTTTGGTATTAATATACTAAAAATTTAGCATACTCCAAGTTCTAAACATATTAAAAATAATATTTGACAGTTTATTTTAATATTATTTTAAGGGTTGTAAACTGTACATAAACCTCTCAACGTTTATTACTCTATTGGTATACTCATGACGAATCAGGTATTGTACTCTATTCCTTGACTAATTGAGGGTCACATATTAGGCCTATGCCATGTGAAAAGTCAGCTGATCCCTTCCCACCATTCAGTTGTTTTTTTATTGAAATAAAATACAATATTGGATAACCTATTGACATCCTCCACTTTTCTTCTTCCTATACTTTTCAGGTTTTTGATAATTGGGTTGGTCGTTCCACTACGTTCAAACTATTGTTTGTCAAGTGGATACTTAAATATTATCATTACCATCACCATCACCAGCAAGAGAGGCTAAGTGTAGTGAAATTTCGCCACCCCTCCCCCCGGAACTAAGCAACTATTTAAAACATAGTAGCCTGCCCTTTTGAAGAAAGGGAAAATCCTCTATTACAGCTCACTCAATACATTATTAAACTTCAAATCGTCATATCTCCAAAGCGGTGCATCTGAGAATGAAAATGAATGAAATTTCGGTCCTCGGGGTACTAAACTAAAGAGTCACTTGTCTCTGGTTCTTTTTTTGCATGTAGTACAGGAAAATCCCATATTACTACTCACTCAATACATTAGCGAAGTTCAAACTGCCATATCTGGAACCATATCTGGAAACAACGATATAGAGCAGTCTTGAGCTCTTAGTCAAATCTTCTATTTTCGCTTACTCGTCGGAACTCTGTTACAATAGCCTGAGCTTTAGTCGTTTAGCTACACTTTAAAGCACACCACTACATAATTTGATTTGTCCGACCACTATATACTAAGCCGGGAATGGAGAATTATTGTTGATTAGGTACAGACCAATTTTCATGGTACTCCAATGGTGCTATAATCAGTCAGTTGTGACCGAGCTGTTGATTATGAGGGATCCTCATTATGGCCGGATTTGTTTTAGGTCAGTTAAAAACCCTCGGAGCTCTACATATAAGAACATAGAAGAGTTCATCGGGCTTTATCCTTTAAATAATTGACAAACTGCTTTTATTACTTTTAGATCAGACACTAAGAACTGGAGAAATTACATGGAATGCTGAAATGGGAAAACAGTGGAGTGGTCAGTATTTTCAATTGGTAGCCAACGAAGAAAGTAAAGAGCAAATTATTAACGCTGCCAATGAAAGCATCAAATACTATAAAAATGCAGCGAAACTGTCACAGGATCAGTACAATCAGAAAAGCTGGGAACGTAATGTCATTCATTCCATCTCAATGGTTTTTCAGCGAGCTAGGTTCACCAAAGAAATAACAACCATAGAACCTCATGAAATAAGCAACATGATTCGTCACCACACCATTGCGAAGATAAAACAGCACGCTATGTCTCTGTATGGTCCCTCAAAGCATGAAGTTGGATGGTTCTACTCAAAGGTCGCATGGATTAAATCTTTATTGACAGGAAAGGAAAAGAATGGTGACCATTTGTTATCCCGTGAAGCCGTAAACATTACGTTTGAGGTGTTTGGATTGAACCATATTAAAACTGCAAATGTATTGAAAATTGATGGCATGGTTCTCATAAGAAAGGGAAACAGGGACGAAGGCATGAAACAGCTGGAAAAGGCTTTGGCAATATATAAAAAATTAAACCAAAGACAACGACACAAACGGCTAGCTGACGAAATGAAAAGATGTTGAAAAAGAGAATGAATACCGAGTCCTTCTACACGTACGCTTACATCTCGGCTTATGCCATTTTGTCATTATTTATTTCAACGACCCCAGTAGACCAATCTGTTTTAAACATAAGAGTGAACTATGTACTGCATAGAATCCTTTAATACATTCAAGAATGACATTAATAGTCCCAAAAGTGACGTAGAAATATATCAATTCATTTACTCTATAAGCAAACAATGAAGTTATAATCTTGTATAATTTTATATTAAAAATTTATGAGCAAACATAAAGTTCAGTCCAAAAGATCATAATACGTGAAATTGTTATGAAAATAAGAAAGGAAATTGTAAATCAGAGTGAAGATATGGACTACAATAAAATAATTTGTTGCTAAAGTGACGTAGAAATATATCAATTCATTCACTCTAGAAGCAAACAATGAAGTTATAATCTTGTATAATTTTATATTAAAAATTTATGAGCTGGACACTGCTAAACAATATAGATAGAGAATTAGTTACATGTGTACCGGATTCTCATCTCACGCTTACTTTAAATATTTAAAGTCCAGATATTTAACAGAAACAGTATCCGAGACATTGATATAGCTGACTAGCTGTTATATACATTTACTGCCTTAGTCATTCCTTGTCGTTATTTATATTAAAACATGATATTAAACACTATTTTAAACAGTATGTATTGATACACCAGTAAACATGATCATTTGACCTTATTCTGGTTTTTTGTTGCTTTTATCTGCAACTTGTCTTCCTTATTTGCTGTGTCATTTCTGTATCTGCAATTTAGCAAAACACAAAAATAGTGTCCTTGACATTGCAAACATAAAGTTCAGTCCAAAAGATCATAATACGTGAAATTGTTATGAAAATAAGAAAGGAAATTGTAAATCAGAGTGAAGATATGGACTACAATAAAATAATTTGTTGCTAACTCCCTGAAGTATATTCTCTAGTCGCTTGAGGATATTTCCAAGTCAACGGCCTGATTTCAACAGCCGACACTCATTTACTTGGTAGTATTTAAGTCGGTTGGTGAAACTGGGCCCATATCTGAGACATCATACAGCTTCATTTATTCATCCCTGTGAATACGTAAAATTGTTATGAAAATAAGAAAGGGAATTGTAAATCAGGTTGAAGATATGGACTACAATAAAATAATTTGTTGCTAACTCTCCGAAGTATATCCTCTAGTCGCTTGAGGATATTTCCAAGTCAACGGCCTGATTTCAACAGCTGACACTCATTTACTTGGTAGTATTTAAGTCGGTTGGTGAAACTGGGCCCCTATCTGAGACATCATACAGCTTCATTTATTCATCCCTGTACCATGTGTACGTTATCATCATCAACTACATGTAAATCTGAATAGATTATTTTTAGCATGGACCATCACCACCCAAACCAGTCATACACAATGCTGTGCACGGTATGCCACTTTTTCTACATGAGCAAAATAATACAGAGTTTTCGTAAAATGAAAGCTCTTTTTATCGGACACAAAATAGATTATTAATCTTAGGCGAATCCCAAGCTATGTAATTCGTGGTTTGTTCGGATCTCGATTTGTTTGTAACAGTCTCTTTTAGCAATGAAATCTTGAGGGTAGTTCAAACCAAAAATTAATCCGAAAGAAATATAAATTTATATAGCAGATTCTATGTCTATCAAGAAAATCTTGTATTTTAAATACGTTTCAATAGTTCTTTTATATGATAGATATAGTTTTGCATTGTTTTTGAATATATTCAACCATGTGTCAGTGTTTTTTTAGATTATGACTTCGATTGACATCGCCGACATCGATCCGGTCGCAGTCACGTGGCTAAGTCCACTTCAAATTCTTATATTATCGCTCACGCTGAATTCGTGTTTTTATTAACTATTATTAATAGTATTATCCGTACGCGCTGTTAATCAAATGTCAAAGTTACTTGAGTCTAGATTGTGTCTAGACTCGGCTCTAATTGTTACTCTAACTGTTAGTAGACTCAGACTATACTATAGACTAGTATAGACTATGGCCATAGGCTCCTGGCCTAGCCGCCCTAGGCCAGGGCTAGGACTAGATTTTGGTCTAATTCATTTTAAATCTAATAGTCTAATTCTAGACATTGCACATTACAAAATTGTGGCTGTCTACAAAAACGTATATAGGCCTAGTCTAATCGCTTTTCGTTTCATTTCATGAAATCAAAAAATTTGCGCTGCTTAACCTCATTTTCATGGAATTAAAATTAAAATATATGATGTAGACTAGTCTACCATAAGACTGGTTGAATCGTCACTAGTGACATATTTTTGGAGTGACAAATTCATAATACAAAATTCATCTGGATTAAATTTGGTTTGGACTGTTCTTTCATGATTTTAATAAAATGTAGTCTAAAAAATATACAATCTTAGAAATTTAAGCGCTAGTGTTAACTTTAAATTAAGTTAAAAGCACAATGACCATATAATTTTGATTTAATTTAAATCAATGAGAGTGGTGATAGTTCACCAGTTTTAAATTTGATTTAAAATAGCAAGATTTGATGAACTTTTTGAGGAGATAACCAATTGCACATAAAAAATTTGTAGCTGTCTATACTTTATTTTTATATGACTATAAAGATCTAAAAATAAAATTTATGTTACAAATATTTTTAATAGTTTGTGTATATATTTGATAACAGCTTTGCGTGGTTGTTATTGAATCTGTCTGACCAATTATTTGGATTATGACCCTTATCTTTGTCTCATTGACATTGTTGGCTTTCCATGTGGTCTAGTCAGTCTCTAAACCTTACATTATCGTTCACTCATTCTTTGTTTCAATCGTGAATTTCCGTTGTTATTAAATGATCAAATTTAACAAATTGAGCATAAAACAAGAATTCTCATAATGCAGAGTAACACTGATCGGTTTCTCATTTATTAAACATTTGCGGAATAACATAATGAAAAAATCATTTGCATTTTTGCATCCAAATTTGGGTTTGGATGATGCTTCCATAACTTTTAATATGTCAAGGGGGATGGAAAATAGTTTCATCTTTGTTATATAAAAAATTTGGTTTCATTCAGGTGAAAAAGTACTATGTTAACTTGTTGTGATTCGCTGAGTAAAAATTTGAGATGGCGTTCACTTTAGACAATATTAATTTTATAAATCGACGATAATTGTGTCAGAGAATTTGTTTAACAAGGATTGATTAACTCTTGAGGCGATAACCACTTGAGCTGCTTTTATGCTAGTTTGTGGTTGACTCACTGATTCCTTTCAGGAACTGTTTTTCCTGTGGGCCATTCTTTGGCATTGCCACTGCGGCCTTATGGGGTTTCAGATAGGTCTTGTTGTCAGGAACATATGTTTTTGGCCTTTTTCCTCGTTGGGAGTTTCATCTTTGTTACTTAAATTTTTTGGGTACATTTTATTGTGTGATTTGCAGGGTCAACTTTATAAATTATCTTGATAAGAAGATTGATTCTTGTTGTGATTCGCTGAGTAAACATTTGAGATGGTGCTCACTTTAATGCAATAGACAATATTAATTTTATAAATCAATGATAATTGTCTCAGAGAATTTGTTTAACAAAGATTGATTAACTCTGGAGGCGATAACCACTTTGGCTGCTTTTATGCATTTATGCCAATTTGTGGTTGACTCACTGATTCCTTTCAGGAACTGTTTTTCCTGTGGGCCATTCTTTGGCATTGCCACTGCGGCCTTATGGGGTTTCAGATAGGTCTTGTTGTCAGGAACATATGTTTTTGGCCTTTTTCCTCATTTTTTGGAGTTTCATCTTTGTTACTTAAATTTTTTGGGTACATTTTATCGTGTGATTTGTAGGGCAAAAATTTCCAAATAATATAAATAAATAAGAGGAGCAATTGTTGTTTCTAGGATTTGATTTAGCAAGAATTGATAAACTCTGGAGGCGATAATCACATTGGCTGATGCCAATTTGTGGTGGACCCACTGATTCCTCTTTGATTGGAGTTTTCTTTTTTTTGTTACTTTTGGTCAATGAAGCATACATACCAGCCACTCTTAATCTCAAATTAAAATATACAATATTAGTGCTCATGAGGATATTTAAAAATAATTCATGTTAGGAAGTTAAGATTTAACGTTCTCATTAGTAATAATTTAAATTAATGATAAGAGATATAGTTGATAATTTCTTGATTTCATTTTATATAATTAATGCAATTATGCCAATTTGTGATGACTCTGGAATAATCCCAGGGGCTGGTTTTCCTGTAGGCCATTCTCTGGCTTTGCCAAAGTGACCTTAGGTTTCAAGTGGATCCTACGAAATTATGTTTTGGGTCACCTTTAATTTCCAAATAATATAAATAAATAAGAGGAGCAATTGTTGTTTCTAGGATTTGATTTAGCAAGAATTGATAAACTCTGGAGGCGATAATCACATTGGCTGATGCCAATTTGTGGTGGACCCACTGATTCCTCTTTGATTGGAGTTTTCTTTTTTTTGTTACTTTTGGTCAATGAAGCATGCATACCAGCCACTCTTAATCTCAAATTAAAATATACAATATTAGTGCTCATAAGGATATTTAAAAATAATTCATGTTAGGAAGTTAAGATTTAACGTTCTCATTAGTAATAATTTAAATTAATGAGAAGAGATATAGTTGATAATTTCTTGATTTCATTTTATATAATTAATGCAATTATGCCAATTTGTGATGACTCTGGAATAATCCCAGGGGCTGGTTTTCCTGTAGGCCATTCTCTGGCTTTGCCAAAGTGACCTTAGGTTTCAAGTGGATCCTACGAAATTATGTTTTGGGTCACCTTTTTCTTTCTAAGTTTTCTTCTTTGTTGTTTGTTTTGTAAAGCTTAGTGATCCACCTGCTTTGAAATTAAATAATAATAACAAAAAAAAAAAAAAAAAAAAAAATGGCCACAAGAATTAAATCTTTCATCATTCTTACTTAGATATATATATATATAATAAATAATTTGTAAATTAAAATAATTCGGAAGAGTATCCAAGTGTAGGAGTGTAAGGTAAAAGCAATATAATTATTCAATTAAACTACTGCAAGAACATATTATTAGTCAATAAATACAAGGTCAGTTACAACTTGGACTTGGCCAGTTGTTACAGGCCGCAGTAATTATTGCATGCCTTATACGCCAACTACATGATGCTCTCTGTCTAGCTTGATTAATCTAGCATCAGGACTTGCGCCAGCTGCTGAAATCAGTGCTAGTAATGATAGACAGGATGCATCCGGACTTGCGCCAGATGCAATGAACTTCATGAAGAACCAAACATATGATTATTCATTTGTTAGTTCGGCAGGACTTGCGCCAGCTGTTCTAACTATAGCAAACATGATGGGGAGTGATTTGCCAACTGGATTTGCGCCAGCTGCTGAAATCAGTGCTAGCAAGGATGGGCAGGATGCAATAAACTTTGTGAAGAACCAAACATATGATTTCTCATTTGTTAGTTCGGCAGGACTTGCGCCAGCTGTTCTAACAATGGAAAACAGGATGGGGAGTGATTTGCCAACCCGATTTCGGCCAGCCGGTTTTTTGATACAATATCCACAAGCTCATTCTTACAGGTGGAATTAGTTTATTCTAGCATCAGGATTTGCACCAGCTGCTGGAATCAGTGCTAGCAAGTATGGGCAGGATGCATCCGGACTTGCGCCAGATGCAATAAACTTTGTGAAGAACCAAACATATGATTTTCCATTTGTTAGTTCGGTAGGACTTGCGCCAGCTGTTCTAACAATGGAAAACATGATGGGGAGTGATTTGCCAACCCGATTTCGGCCAGTCGGTTTTTGATACAATATCCACAAGCTCATTCTTACAGGTGGAATTACTTTAAATGTGAATGATTTATGTCCTTTTTCTTCTCCCGTAGAAGAGAAGAAAAAGCTAAAATTTTACTTTTTCGTCAATAACTGCGTGAGTAAGAAATTATAATTATTATTATTATTATTTTTTTTTTTTTAGAATTCTTTAGATCTTGCTTTTGAATGTATATGTAAACACCATTTTTAGTGAATACAGCAATACTCAAGATGTGGACCATTTCCTCATGTTCCTAATTTGCTTCAAATCCTTCTAAATCTATGTTTTGTGGTCTTCTTATGTTTTCAAAGTGTGTCTGCAATACCTAGGTCAGCTCAAAATGAGGTCTGTATACTTCTGTTGTCAGATTTTACACTTACAGAAAATAAAATTCCACTGACATATAAATCCAGCCAGTCAAAACACTACTCAGACTTGCTTCAGGAATTATAAATACAATAGATGTTATGATAATGTGTCCCTTATTATCTACATTTGGAAATTTTAATTATTCGGTTATCTATTCATTACATGTAAATTTCAAGTTTCACTTCTGTAGACATCCTAATTTCAATTTAAAAACCAAATTTCAGACTATATAGCACTTCACTATTTAGAATTAGTGTTGTTTCTGATGCCGCAAGTAATGGTGGATTAGACAGATGAGAGGTTGGAATTCATATGTGCTCTTACGATGCATTCGTAAGTTTGTGTTGTGGGGGTCAGACACTTTGTGTCTGTGTGCCGTTTTCATACCCTCCTCAACAACAGATAATCTTGTTTAATAATGTTATTGATAGATTTTGTCAATATTATGTAATTTGTATGTAATGATACAAGAGTCAATGTTCATTAATATATTAATGTGAACAATTAGTAGATTGTTATTGATAGGTTTGGTTTTGTGTGAACAATTACTAGATTGTTATTGATAGTTTGGTTGATATTATCTAATTTGTTTGTAATGATACAAGAGTCAAAGTTCACATTTAAATAGTAGATTAGATCAATCAGAGACATGTATAAATATTCATAGTAGATTAGATCAATCAGAGACATGTATAAATAGTCCTAGTAGATTTGATCAATTTGAGACATGTATAAATATTCATAGTAGATTAGATCAATTAGAGACATGTATAAATATTCACTGGTTAATCCTGTTAACTGACTGTCAAGTAAATTTATACCTATTTTGGTCTTAGGGCTTCACTCTGTTACAACCACGTTTACATTAACAACATTTGAAGTGAAGCCCTTTTTATTTGTAGTCGTTTAATTTGATGTTTATTTTTAATAAACAAATTTTCCCCATTTTATGTGTCTGTTTTTTGTACGATAAATACAGAGTTTTCGTAAAATGAAAGCTCTTTTTATCGGACACAAAATAGATTTTTAATCTTAGGCGAATCCCAAGCTATGTAATTCGTGGTTTGTTCGGATCTCGATTTGTTTGTAACAGTCTCTTTTAGCAATGAAATCTTGAGGGTAGTTCAAACCAAAAATTAATCCGAAAGAAATATAAATTTATATAGCAGATTCTATGTCTATCAAGAAAATCCCACCTCCTCCCTCTTCCATCCGCTGCAAGTTTTTTGTTCATTTTTCTTCTGACCGTTTTCATACCCTCCTCAACAACAGATAATCTTGTTTAATAATGTTATTGATAGGTTTTGTCAATATTATGTAATTTGTATGTAATGATACAAGAGTCAATGTTCATTAATATATTAATGTGAACAATTAGTAGATTGTTATTGATAGGTTTGGTTTTGTGTGAACAATTACTAGATTGTTATTGATAGTTTGGTTGATATTATCTAATTTGTTTGTAATGATACAAGAGTCAAAGTTCACATTTAAATAGTAGATTAGATCAATCAGAGACATGTATAAATATTCATAGTAGATTAGATCAATCAGAGACATGTATAAATAGTCCTAGTAGATTTGATCAATTTGAGACATGTATAAATATTCATAGTAGATTAGATCAATTAGAGACATGTATAAATATTCACTGGTTAATCCTGTTAACTGACTGTCAAGTAAATTTATACCTATTTTGGTCTTAGGGCTTCACTCTGTTACAACCACGTTTACATTAACAACATTTGAAGTGAAGCCCTTTTTATTTGTAGTCGTTTAATTTGATGTTTATTTTTAATAAACAAATTTTCCCCATTTTATGTGTCTGTTTTTTGTACGATAAATAATGTGTTGCAGGTATTGGAGCCACAATTTTCAATTTGCACGATAAAAAACCCTTGAAATCATTCGATAAAATATAGTCCTTAATATAGTCCCATGCTTTACAGTTCAATTGCGTTATTGTCAGAAAGCTACTTGAAGCAATATTCACTCATGAAAAACGAAGTGCACGTTGTTGTATATTGATGCAAGATGCTTGATACAGCATAAGCCATATAGTTTATAATAATTGTATACATGTGCAAGTGAGTAAGGATTTCTAATACAAAACAAAAACGAGTAAAGGATGTCCCAACTGTTAAAGGAAGCGATTTTGGATATGTACAGTAGGCCTTCAAAGCTATATGTTTTTTTTCACATAATTAAAAGGTTACAAGCATATTTTTTAGCATCATTAGATCACAACATTACAAATGTATGATCAATACCGGTAGTCCTGTTATTTACACTTTAATGTGTATGATATACACGCTTCGATGAATTTAAAAGTTTTTACACACAGAAAATTTTCGCTATAGTAAATACCATGTGACCCATGACATACGTCCCCCAAAATGTTTTCGACCGGATCACAGCCTGTCATAACGGTTCGGTTATGGAAGTGTCACACACTGTCAATGCAGTGCCATATTTTTTCAGGGGGGGGGGGGGGCTGCATATAGTACCATGTTTTCGTGGCATCGTATTGTTGCAGTATGGCGTCAATTTTAAAATACCCAAAAATATTATAATGTTGAAAACTAACTTTTATGGCGATCTATTATGCCACTATCGCAAAATAACATCTTGATACTTAAAGGGACTGGCCCAGGCTAAAATCATAAAAAAATCGGTGATTTTATTTCGGCTTCTTAATATGACCATATGATGTATAAACATGTCCATAGACTAGAACTGCAAAAGTTTTTTAATTTTTTCTGCTGCGCATTCACCAGCTAGACTAGATATAGAGACAAAATCCCCGTATTTCTAATTTTTGACATGGTTGTCAATAATTAGAAATTAGGAATTCCGTCTCTATATCTAGCCTGGCGAATGCGCAGCACAAAAATTAAAACATGTTTACATCATATGGTCATATTAAGAAGCCAAAATAAAATCACCGATTTTTTGATGATTTTAGCCTGGGCCAGTCCCTCTAAGTGTCTTACATGCTAGTGCCCCATCTCAACACAACTGTGCCAGTTTTAAACATTAAAAAGAACAATAATAAGTATAGTTTTTGATACCTGACTTTGGAAAACTGTAAGAAGCAAATTTCAGATATTCTCTATTGCTTGTGAAAATTTTTATTAAAATGGCCAAAGGTTTTGCTTGGGATTTTTGGCCCATCTTATCACAGAACCTGTCCATTAATACAACAGTTTTTGGTATAGGCATATACTATTTTTTAACAACAAAACACTTGAAATCTCTCATGGTCAAATCGATAGCTGCAATCGATTGCTGGTGTCAAAACATTAGTAACAGTACCTAAGCTACCCATTATTCAGCTCAACTGCAATAATACAAGAATAAATAATATATCCATATATGTTTAACATTAAAATCACTTAAAATAACATTTATTTTTACTGAAATCGCTATTACAAATTAGTTTTTAGTCAATTTGTCAAAATTGAACAAGACTTTTGTATGGGACTTTTCAGAAGTGTAAGTTTGTACCTATATCTACTATAATCAATTTTAATTCACTTATATGGTTGACAGGCACTGTATAGGTCGTCTCGACCTGTTCCCGTCAACCAAAGTTAATAACATGTTCAAAAAATGATAATAATAATGATAATGTACCATTTTTGCGTGTTTTTAACTGGAAGTCAAATAAACAATAAAGAATAATTTGTTGGCAGTTTGTCCAGATATCCGTGGATTTACATTTCCATACGTTTATTAACCCTTTAAGCCCTCACGATGCATTAAAGCATCATTTCACATCCCTGAAAATACACTTAATTTTCCTACAGCAAAGTGTTTTAGAACAAAAATTTCCTTGAAACTGGTTTAACAATACATGACAATTTTCTTATATTTTTAAACCACATCAAATCATCTTCATCCACTACAAGTCGGGAATTTCGACAGCAGTTAGCGGCTTGTAGTGGATGAAGATGACAATGATAAATTCAGGCCTGAAAGGGTTAAGTACCATATGTACATTATTTAAAAAAAAAATAGTTGTGAATATAATCAGACGTGAACTTAACAAAAATAATTAAACGGGAAATTACATTACTTTTGAACTGAGAGACATATAAAACAAATAAACCCATTTTCCTACATAATGTTGATATTCGACACGAGTAAGACATTCTACGCATAGCCCTGTGTATCACATTACAGAAGAAAGTGTAACTGTCCGTGTTGGTAATTTTTCAGAGCGAGTGAGCACCGCTATACTCCATCAGGCACGAGTCAGTGAGGTATTATAAATGTTGAGGTAAATTATTCATGCTGGCTGTCAGAAGGACTAGCCAAATTATTAATTAATCAGAGACAAATTGGTAAAGATCATACTCGTATGCATCACACCACAAGACAAAGTGTAACTGTAGGTCATTTTTAGAGTGAGTGACCACCGCCATACCCCATCAGACACAAGCCAGTGAAGTAATAGTAACATGACAGACAACACAACATGTTAGGATAAATGATCGTGCAGCTCAAATGTTCAACCATAGCTGTTACACATCAGGTGCAGTATATATAAGCGCGAAACATTGAAATGTTTTTAAGTTACATATGTTAACATATGTAGTACAAAAATCATAAAACCGATGCTTCCGTTCGATTCCTATTTTGGAAATTATGTAGAAAAAATGATTTATTTGTTTCTGTATCTCTCTTAGTTCAAACGTTGTTTAATTTTGACTCAAATCAAGACATTTTCAAGTCATTCTTTCATAGTTTTATGAGCTAACCAGTACATGAATCATCAAACAGCTGCTTTAATTTTATTCGATTCCTGGTGTCTATGTTATGTGGGAAATG